>KZ308284.1:893128-983301 GCA_000376725.2 Ladona fulva | reverse complement strand
TATCCTCACAGCCATAAACAAGACAGACAAAAGTATATAAAAGATACTTTTTTCTCCATCCCGTACCAAAACACGAACGATAAATATTTCACTCATTAAGATATGGTGGCAGGACCGTAAATCTAAGAACTAGCGAGATTAAATACAATGAATATTTACAAATAAATTTTTTTTTAAATACCAACTTTTAATATCTCATTCGGTCATGTGCATTGTTCAATATGTCTATGCGTCGCTATCATTTTTCGTATTTGCTTTTTCAATTTACAATTTTTGCACTCTTTTGCAATGCAATTTTTGTCTTTGAAATTAAAAAAAATTATGGTAGCAGTGAAAGCTGATCATTAATTTGATAACTGTCCAGAAGAATGATAAAAACCAGAAAGATATGCTCGACAAATAACGGTCGAAAAATTGATCATTTATCGTTAACTAAACAAGGTTTCATTTCGGTGATAAAATCAATATTGTCTCCCTTTTTAAAACCTTTGAATAAAATGAGATTACATCTCCTTAATATGCTTTATCAATAGCATTAGCTCTGGCACGAGCTGCGCATGATTTATGATATTTACATGATCAATGAAGTGTCGAGCATGTATAATTCATCCGGGGTTATAAATTAGTCCGTGACTCAATGTCATTAGCAACGTGGCTATCACTAATGTAGACATATAATATTAAGTGACTTATATCGCATACATTATGGAATGAAAAGAAAGTGTTGATGCGTTATGATGCAATAATTTCTCTGAATAATATATGTGTATGGGCATAGTATTTTCCTTGCGTCTGAGCTCTCTTTGGAAGAGATTGATGTAAACATCTTCCGGTTACATTTTAATCGAGGTCGTCCACAATTGGACCGTAAAAGAATCGTTTTTAACACTCATATGTGTCAGATGTGAGATGAAAATGAGTGTATGGACTGTACCAAAGAATTATTTAAAGAAAATTTCGTGTATGCTGGGTCTAACCGGATCCTAAATCTTCAACTTACATTAAATACGTATTATCTATAGTATTGATCGTCAGGGATTATTGCAAAAACATTAAAAAGTGGAATATAAATTCCAGCAAGCCTTCTATGATGAACATAAGATTTAAATAAGTTCATAATGGCAAAGCATATTCAAATCTACGACATATGGAACAAAGATATCTAGTACCTATGGGTAACTATTTTACGAACATCACAGAATAGAGACAATTGGACAACGCTTGGGAAGGCCTACATCCGACAACGGATTGAAAATGGGTGATAATGACGTCTAAATAGCATTCAACACTTTTCGTATCATTCCATAAGGAGAACCCTTAATTAATGGCACTATTTACCATCATTCATACCTCAGTAACTTATATAAGATCACAGCGTAAAGAAAAACTGTGACCGAAGACTATGAAAAATACATTTTTCTACAGCCTGTACTAAAAGACATTTGAAGTTCATTTAGATATAGTCGCAGAACCGATGATACATGTAACCGTATATAAATATTATCTTATTTAGTTGAATATATATGTGTAAAACTGTCTGTATGTTACTGTTTTATTCTACTAGTTATTTATGGCAATTTAAATTTATCATTTATTCTCATCTGTATTTTTGTCTGAATGTAATTTTAGACTTTTTTAGGTTATAAATATCGTATATTGTAATATATCGTATTCCTATTATATTGTATTGTATTCATATATTGCATATTCCATATGGTATTAAAAATGTTAAATTAAATGGACTATTATTGTGCGAATTTTTCCAGTTATGTAAATATCTTTATTAGAATTTTTGATTATTTTCCCGGCATACAAAACTGATTCTTCGTCCATAATAAGAGAAACCTTTTTTAAATTTGTTACTTTTTTATNTTTTGGTTATTTTCCCGGCGTACAAAACTGATTCTTCATCCATAATAAGATAAACCTTTTTTAATTGCTGGCCACGTTGGCGTGATGGTTAGCGTGCTAATCTTGCAACACTTGGGGTCCCGGATTCGAACTAGTCAATACATGGTTGTTTGTGGGTGTGTGCATGCGTTCATTTGGGGTTTATTGCAAAAATTGCCAAATTGACTAGGATACGCCTCATAAATAAAGACGGAATAAATAATTTAATATAGAAATAACCACCCCTTACATTTAGAGCAACTCCAAAAAAAAAAGAGTACACAAAAATATGAAAAATACTAAAACTCTTTTCTCTTCTATTTACAGGGACTACTACTACGACAGGTGAGTGACTGAAAGGCCGCCATGTTTCTTCCATCTTCTGAAAGGTAGAAATAGTTTGTATTGCATTTAATTCCTCTATCGTTGAAATCGCCAACTTACACCGAGTGCCAATCATTCACTTCTAAACCACCGTTGAAATCACCGAGTTGAACAGCCCCCTCTTCAGGCCAAAGCAACGCGCGAAGGTAAAAAGTTCGCTGCAAACCGCTTCACAATGCTCGGCCTTCTGACACAGCACCGGCCATTAACGCGGCTTTAGCCGTCTCCTCGTCACCTGGTGGAAGCGAATCGCCCCGATTAGCGCCACACAAGAACCTGTTACGTTGAATAACAGCCGGGGCAGTTTGTAAGATTTCATGACCCGTAGAATAGCCATCTGCAGCCATCTCGCCGGACGGGGATGAGGTCACAGTTACGTCATTAGGGGACAGACTGCCCACATATTGTCACCGCCATCAACTGTCTGCTTCCCCCATTCTGCCTGCAGCGTCCACTTGGCGTAACCTCATCAAGCGTCTTTACTGCTCCGTCCTTTTAGCGACACTTCCAGGCCGCTCTTAGTTACGATTACACCTCTTTAATCATACATTTATCCCCCATGGAGGAGGTGTTTTACACCCCTCGTATCTCCCTGTCTCCCCATTTTCATCGCATTCTCTTATCTTTCATTTTCCTTTCGAATGTTTCTATTCCACTTTTTTTGCTATTTCATTGATCCCCAAAATTAATTTATGACAAAAGTTTTCCTTATACTAATAGACGCTTATATTCTATAACATATTCTAAGATATCTATATCCAATCCCTAGTTAAATCTGCCGCAACCAATTTCTTTCCAGTAGTGTACTTTCTTACATTTTAAATATAAATTATTTACCTCGTTATCAAGTATATTTATTATTATTATTATTATTAATACTATTATCATCATCACCTTCATCATTATTATTATACATAAAAACAAAATATGTCTGTCTGTCCGTCCCCCTGTCTATCTTAGAAACGGCTTGATGTAGAGATATGAAACAAACTGGATTATGTTTCTACGAAGCTCAAATGTTCAAGGAAACTATCCTCATCTCTGACAAG
This sequence comes from Ladona fulva, assembly GCA_000376725.2. Classification (NCBI taxonomy): domain Eukaryota; kingdom Metazoa; phylum Arthropoda; class Insecta; order Odonata; family Libellulidae; genus Ladona; species Ladona fulva. The sequence continues at coordinate 979,978 of KZ308284.1, read as the reverse complement.
GCTCGGGTTCGAACGCAGGAGGCCATAAAACTTTGCCATGAGAAGTTCGTTTTTATGTCTTGCAGACTTTGTTTATTCTGCAAAGTTAAATTAGAAATAACGGTCCTACGAATTCGAGACCAGTATCGAAAGAAAGGAAACTGATTCTTATCCCAGTCTTGGAATACTAATACAGATTCATATTCATTATATTGACGTCATTATATTTATTTCATCGAAATTATCGCGATTCTATTGAAGAAAGTACGTAAAATTTTGCTCCAATAAACAATTCGTCCCCTTAACTATCAAGGCGATTGTTAAATTCGTGCTCAAGTATTATCCCGTAAGAATACATGGGGATTAAATTATGTATGTATGCATGTACATTTTCCTTCGAAACTTAAATTTATAATCGATGATTGATTAATTTCAACAGAAGTTGATAACGTAGAATTCGATAACGTGAATTCGTGTATGAAATGCAGAAGACGCGTGAAAATGAATACAGGAAAAAGTGAAAGTAAAAGCATTACTTTAAGTATTATTATGTAATTCTTACCCATTCATTATAAAGAAAGGTTGGATCTTTTTGGCAATCCTTAAGATGTTATTGAAGAATGCCGATCCAGGTCTTCAGTGACTGAAGCATGTAAGAACTACCGTCTCGAAATTTTCGCAGAAAAACTCATCCATGAATTCTACAAATTACCTTATCCGAATACACTAAGGCAAAGCCTAAGAATATTAGTTAACTGCAAATTTGAGCGATCTCTCGCGAGAATTTCCTACTATGAGAAACATTCCTTCGATTAAATTACATTTTCAGCTTAAATTTCTCTCTAATTTAATGTGGCATGGAATTACGCTCTATATTTTACTCGCAGTCGAATATTAATTGGATTATTCATCTCGGAAGGTTATCATCTATGAGCGTTAAAAGTATAAGTGAATTTGAATACAATTTTTAATCGCGTTAAAAAGTCAAATCCAGTAAAATAAAGCATTAGACTATTACTTCCAACTCAAAATTTTCGTAAGCATTTATTTATGGAGTGTGTACATAATATATTTTTAGAATAAATCATTTTACGTAATGTATGTACGTGTTCCTAAAGGAGTAGGTTGAAATGTCTAAATTACAATTGAAAGTGTCTTAATAGTCAACGTATCCTTTCACTAATAAATTACGTGCAATCCACTCGATAGGTAAATATATCCCACAATTCATTCTGACAGTTGTCTAGAGTTTGTAACGGTAAAAAAAATAGAAAAGCGTTACCATTGATCACTTTCCAAGCCATTAAAGACCAAGAAAGCACACAGCAGAATTTCAAAGCATCAATGCGGTTTTGTGCACCTGCAAAGCTTCGATTACTTCTGTGTGAGGAAACAAACCCTGAAATGTTATTCCGAACCAAATTTTGTCATTTAATTCTATGGACAAAAGGTACTCCTGTTGTTCCAAGTATTATAAAATTCTTCTTCAAAGGATTCGGGGAGGCTTTGAGAACACACAACGGCGTTTGTTTGTAGCAATGGATGTTATCAGGCACTAGCAGGTGTCGATGAAGATCAAATTCGATATTTGAAAGTAGAGAATTCCAGAATCGACTGAAAACGTAAATTGTTAGGCACGATTTATAAAAATGTGAAAGAAAATCGGACTTGTAGGTAAACTACGACTCCTATGTCCTAGAGTTGATAAATTTCGCTTGAATATACGAGATAGTTGGTCGGAAAAGCAAGTTTAATTGCAAGAATGTTCTTCCGTCAACTCGCCGATGTATCATTAAAATACTCATAAGTTAAACTGTTGCCTATCACCGAGACAACGAAATGAAAACTGTAAGTAATCTGCAGAAGGCCAGATGATATACCGAAATAATAGAACACAATCAAACAATAAACATATGAACGACAATGGCAATGAGACGAGACATTGAAATCAGTAAAATTAAAAACGCAAGTAGTTGACACTGTTAACAATAGAGTAACAAACTTTAACAGTATAATATCGAGAGAGAAATTTCACACGATCATAGGAAGAGTAGCAATGAAAAAGTAGAATACACACGGAACAAAAAGCATGAAAACGACAATTCAAAGAAGATACGACTAGAAAAGTAACAACAATGAAAGATAGCATGAACAACAATTAGGGTAAACAACGCCAAATAAAAGTAGATGTAATAATAAGAATAACAATTATGGAGGATAAGTATAAGCAACAATGAGGGTAAACACCGTCGATAAAAAGTAGATATAATAATAAAAGTGACAATAATGGAAGATGTGCATAAGCGACAATGGGGATAAACAAAACAATAGCAGAAATCGTGTTCCCTCAACTAATTGAATCTTTTCTTTCATTGCAACAGTTAAAATTTGGTTAAGAATCCTTATTTACACAACAAAATCTGTAGAAACTTGTAAGAAATCGTGAAGATGTGAAATAGATAATCAACAAAAACGATGGGATGAACGCGTAAGTTTAGAATATGCAAGTTATCCGCAAAATTTCACATTTTTGTGAATTTTCTTGCGGAGCAAAAAGATATTCACAACAAAGAAACGCATTTTCTGCATAATATCTCAATTAAAAATGTTAAATTAAATGGACTATTATTGTGCGAATTTTTCCAGTTATGTAAATATCTTTATTAGAATTTTTGATTATTTTCCCGGCATACAAAACTGATTCTTCGTCCATAATAAGAGAAACCTTTTTTAAATTTGTTACTTTTTTATTGCCGGCCACGTTGGCGTGATGGTTAGCGTGCTAATCTTGCAACACTTGGGGTCCCGGATTCGAACTAGTCAATACATGGTTGTTTGTGGGTGTGTGCATGCGTTCATTTGGGGTTTATTGCAAAAATTGCCAAATTGACTAGGATACGCCTCATAAATAAAGACGGAATAAATAATTTAATATAGAAATAACCACCCCTTACATTTAGAGCAACTCCAAAAAAAAAAANTAATATCGAGAGAGAAATTTCACGCGATCATAGAAAGAGTGACAATGAAAAAGTAGAATATACACGAATCAAAAAGCATGAAAACGACAATTAAAAGAAGATATGACAAGAAAAGTAACAACAATGGAGGATATGCATGAGCAACAATGAGGGTAAACAACGCCAAATAAAAGATGTAATAATAAAAGTAACAATAATGGAAGATGTGCATAAGCGACAATGGGGATAAACAAAACAATAGCAGAAATCGTGTTCCCTCAACTAATTGAATCTTTTCTTTCATTGCAACAGTTAAAATTTGGTTAAGAATCCTTATTTACACAACAAAATCTGTAGAAACTTGTAAGAAATCGTGAAGATGTGAAATAGATAATCAACAAAAACGATGGGATGAACGCGTAAGTTTAGAATATGCAAGTTATCCGCAAAATTTCACATTTTTGTGATTTTTCTTGCGGAGCAAAAAGATATTCACAACAAAGAAACGCATTTTCTGCATAATATCTCATCCAACGAAGGGTATTTTTTTATTCCGAAATGCGTTTAATGATGGTATGGTTTCCACGTTAGCTATGAATGGATGACTATGTCTGACACGTACTTTTTAGTGTTCCTCGTTTGACTCTTTTCCCTTTTCCTCCATTCCCTCTTCCTTCGCGTTCTCCTTTTCCTTTCTCCGAAGATATTCACACGCTGCCACCCCATTTCATCTTCATTTCCCCTCAGACCCTCCTCAAATCCTCACCCTATTCAACTCCTCTCCCCCATTTGACCTTTCCTCGCCATCCGCTTCTTTCTATATTAACGACCTCACCGCGACACACGTACGGGAGTTTTAAAAACATTTCCCTCGAAATAAAGAGTAATTTCTGCACCTTTCCTAGAGAAACGGGGTCATTTTCCCAGATGCACGATTGTGTTAACAGGGCGATGAATTATTCACTCCATTGTTTAATTAAAAAACCTAGAGTTCTCGATGTGTTTTTCAGGTCCACCTACAGTCAGGTCAAATTTGCATGGCCGAGCATTTGATCGGAGATACAGATCCTCCACTTCTAAATATGGTCCTTTGGAAAGCAATTGACTATCGTATTCCATCATAGAATAGGAAGCGTACATAAACGTGGCTGAAGTGACCCTAGGTAAACACCAAGAAAAAATTACGGTTGAAAATAATGGCAAAAAATTAATTCTTCAAACGAAAACGATTTAGTTATTTTCCAAAATTTATCTTATCAATGATATAACATGTTGGCGTAATTATTTACCCTATGTTGATAATACTCTATCTGCGATATAGCACGTTTATTTTCTACGTCTACATAAATACTCTGCAAGCCACCTTTAGACGTGTGGCAGGGGGTGTAAACACCAAGCTTTCGAGTTACCTCTTTAGCTTATTTTCATCGCGTATCGTTCGCGGAAAGAATGAGTCCCTAAAACGACTTGTTCTCGCATCTGTTTCTCTCATTTTATGCAGTCGATCGAATCTTTCAGGTACAGAACGTGACGTTAATGTCAAAATGGAAGTTTCATATTCCTCAAATAGCGCGTTCTTTATTTAGAAATAACGTACTAATATGGGTCAAAAATGTTCTGATTTACTTACACACAAAATGTTATAAAATGGTAGCTGAAATTTTATTATATTTCCTATAAATCTTTTAATTCGAAAGGAGTTATTTCTTACGCATAACTATATTCCTTATATAGATATCATCAAAGATATGGCTGAATTTTCTATCTAGCCTCAGTTTACATGCAGCTAACTTTTGAAAATTCGACACAAACAATAGCCATTGTTAGAAGAGACGAAACTATGATTAATCAGGATAGTAGCACTGAGAGCCATGTGTGTAACGTGTTCCCGGTGGTCCCGGGTTCGATTTCCGGTGAGAGCAACGTTCGAAATGACCTCAGCTGCCGAAGCACTTTTAAAAAGTAGTACTGCTGTTGTATTTTACAATGTTCTAGTATTGCTATTTATGTCATTAACATTCAATTATTATTTGGATAGAATATTTATAAAACGTTTAGTAGCTACCCTGCCATTTTCAATTTGGACTAGTTAGTAGTTCACTGGTCATTGACAAGTTAACTAGTCATTTCTTTCGTTACTAGTTTACCAGCCATTAACTAGTTTAGTAGTAATCATTTCATTAGTTCAAAATTTTATAGTCATTGAGTAGATTAGCCATTGGTTAGTATATCGATATAGGTAAGCAGCAGTAGTTAGTTTTGGCATTGGTTAGTATAAATGTAACCAATGGTAATGGTAACTGAATATCGCACGGTTTCTACTAAATGTTTGATAAATTTTCTATCCTAATAATAATTAAATATTATTAGGTAGATGAGGTACTAGTTCAATTACCATTGGACAAGTAATTATCCAATAACCATTCCAATGACAAGTCATATTCCAATGGCTAGTTCAATAGTAATTAGTCCAACGATAATCCAATGGAAGAAGCCAAATCACACCTCACCTCAGTAAAACAAACCCCCAGTGTCGTTCGAGACACCATTACAATACAACGCATAAACACAAAGGCGAGAATATCGCATCAAATCCGATTACTCCCGTTTCCACGGCAACTCGCGTTTCAACATCCTCAAGAGAAGCATCCCCGTAATTCCTTCCGATTCGTCCAACTCATCATTCCTTCCTTCAAAACCCAACGAAAGTGTATCGATTCCTGTACGCCGTCCTCTCTCCCTTCAAATATTGAGCAACCTTACGCAACTTCGGGAAAGGGCGAAAAAATGTATCTCCTCGCGACCGTAGTGAGGAAACCGATCGGTGGAAGGGGAAAACTCTTCCGCCGAGAAACGGTACAGCTGATGCGCTCGCAGGGGAGAATTCGAGGTTGGCAATAACCTCTCAATCTCCAAGCGACGATCCTATGAATAATAACGGGGCAGCTCCTAATTCATTCGGAAACTGTTACTCCCTCTGGAGATGGCGATGGATGTATATGGAAAGAACGGGAGGAGGCCTGCCTTCGATTGGGCATCCACTCGATCTCCTGGAATGATTGACTCCCTCAAGGATTACGAAATGCGTGGCGGGAGCTCCGGAACAGGTGTGGCCTCCACTTAAATGAATGAAGGACCGAGAGAAAGGGAGACGATGGTGAAACAAGAATGAGACGAAAAAATAGGAGAGAATTATTTGAGACGAAGGGAAAATGTGCGGAAGCGAGTTTTAGCTTTAGATGGCGCTATTGCCTTTGGTGAAAGCGGTCTCGGGTTCGATTCCCGGTTTGGACCCAAAACTATCTCGGCCGTCTTTTAAGTTACTTTTAACAGTACTACTTCCACTAAAAATGAAAAGAGTCGGTTAATATTTTAACGTAGCCTCTTTACTGTAATTTTAAATTTTCTTAAGTTTTGATCTTCCTGGAATTAGCATGATGGATAAACGTAATATATGTATGTGTATATATATATATATTGATTACCTTCAACAATTAATTACAACAATCACTGTCGCCTGCAAGGACGCATCCAGAATGTTCTCTTGGGGCAGGATTTCAGGATAGTAAACTATATCTTGAACACCCTCCAATTTATGATTCCGTGTGAAATAATTCATTCTTAAGGAAGCCTTTCTTTGTGGAGACCCCCTGAGGATGGAGGCTTTGTCTCTGAAATGATCATTGGGCCTTCCCAGAAATCGGTAATCCGGAGTTTCCGGTTTGTCTCTGAGCGCGAGTTTCGCTTGCCGAAATACGGCTTACGGAGTGTTTCTAAACCACTGATTCATAAACATCCTAATTCATAAAAATCTCTAATTCATGTTCCAACCTTCTTTTTCTTACACCAAGTAGCCTGTTAGCTTTTCTAACGCTCTGCAGAATAAATTCAAAGAAGTAACCATCTCTTTCAGCTATTAATATCAATTAATGCTTCGTTGATATCCCTCGAAGTTCGTACTCATTGTTAACAGGGATTTCAGCGTAATTCGTTCCGTAAAAAACTGAATATCAAAAGTCAAGCAGCAGCACTGAATTTGATAGATGGAGAGGAAGGAAACTATACACTGAGAATGCGAAATATCGCAGGAATTATCTTACCCTGTATCACAAAATGAAAACTGTATTTTTCCTTCAATAAGTTAATTTTAAAGTTTATATTATACATTGCATACAAGGCTTCAAAATCATATTTCAGATATGGCGAAAAATTCTAAAATTAGTAGAGAAAAATATGAAACACACTTAATTTAAAATTGGCGGAAGCTCGACACCGACATTTGCACGAACTGTGCAATTAAACGAAAATATGTTTGGATTGACACAAACTGTAACAAAACATAGTATCCATGACAACTCCCAGCTCGTGAAAGAGGGTCATCTATTAAATCATCGATAGTAACAGTATCCTGTGACACTGCGATCACTAAAATTGCGACATCGGCTGATTTAGAATATCCGCTTCATACGATAACTGATGACAATTATGAGCCCATTATTTCGTTCGGACACCTAATTAATCTCGACAAAGTTAAATAGACCAGCTCCATTAACTGTCCGTTAATTAGACAGCCATGAAATGTTGTACTTGATATGAAACAGTGGTAGGTGTATAGTCATTATCAAAACGATGGAACTGATTGATTGAAAAACTGAGAAAAGTAAGCCCGTAAGATTCCGTAAGCAGTGTTTCGGTATATAGAACTCGCTTTTGTAGGCAAAGAATGGAAATAAATCCCATTGTGGAACCCTTCAGAATGGAGACGTTTCCGGAATGCGCATAGGGTAATTCTCTAGCAATTGGTCACCCAGAATTTCCCGTTTGCCTCCTAAGGCGTGTTCCATCTGCCTATATACGGCTTACGGAGTGCTTTTATAACTATAATTCATCAACATACGTGTTCCATTTCTATTTTCTTTCGATATCTTGTATTGAGTATAGTTTTAAAAAATAAATGCTTTTTTATTACAGTATTGAGTCCAGAAATACGTCAATATTCTCAATTCATAATTTAACTTCATGCATGAAGGCGACAATATGAATATGAAAGCAAAAATATACACCTTTGCTTATACAAGTGTTCTCCGTGAATTTCTCGTACTTTCGCCAAGAACTACACACGAGAAAAGCCCACGATACTCAAACCCTACGTCATCGATAACTGCATCTGACAGAAAGATAAAATTCTCGCATCGAATACAGCTCCCCGAAGCGATCCGTAACATACTAGAAGACCGGTCCAGATGATTTTCATTGACATCAGCCGTAAAAACGGACACTATGGGAGCAAAGATACGCCAAGGAGCATCAGCGATAAAAACCGAAATTAAAGGAGGAAAAAAACCGAAGAAGAGATATTCGAGAAGTTGCGAAAAGGTCATAACCCCTCCCTCTTTCGGATCCAATTCAAACTACATCACGCGGACACGGCAGAAGCGACCTCTTGCTCTCACACTCACTTATCTTACAGTTAGGCAGACCCCACCCCCCGTTAGCGACCCATATCCCCTTCTAGGCCTGCGTTTTTTCTCACCCATGACCCTCTCCCCAATTTTGCCCTTTTCCCTCTCTTTCTCATTGAGATATCCGTCTCGGGGGGATCCCCGGCCCCTGCGAAAAAGACGGAGGAGAAATTATCTGGGGTCCTAACGGCAAGCGGGACCTAATCTCCGAAATAAAAATGTTCGGCCCACACGGAACTGTTTGAATCGTGGAATGAAGTTAGAGTCTCTGAGCGTCACAAATGCCAACGGCGTGATTCTAAGGGCTTCCTTCCGATGATGTGCTCGTGGGTATGAGGAACAAAATGCTCGCCATGCTTTATAATGTAAAGCACGACATGTCAAGTGTAGTTTTTCTCGGGATTGAAGAAATGTTGACGAATGTGCGAAACACAATTACGATGGTATACCAGGCTTAACGGTGTGAATTCGGAGTGGCCATTGTCTGCTTTTAAGTACGTTTGTTTACTCCTGTATGGCCAACGTAAACCCAGGGACTAAACGATGGCGCAATAATAACAATAGTGTTCCAACAATGATTCTATGTATTCATAGTTAGACTAAAATCGACAACTCAATAATGCTTGAACTCGGCATCGATGGTCTAGAATGGCAGGAAGCCAGAATACAATAATAATTCTTGATCTAATTCAATCAGATGAAACGCTTTACATTGTTCATTTATTTTCAAATACAGAGAAACTTGTCGATAGCGGAACTTGTTTATAGCGGAAACTTGTCCATGGTGGAAAAATGTCTCGGTCCCGAACTGCGGAATAGGAATCCCCATCCAGAACCTGTATATTACAGACTACTGTCCATAAAGGAATTTTTTTCTGGAACCATGCGATTCCTCTATAGACTAGTTTCGCTGCAGCATGAACACGTATCGGAAACATGCAAAGTTTATGGATTTCAAGGATGGAAGATTTACATTCGCGACTCACTATTCGACAACTTAGTATCACTCTTTTGTTAACTATTTAGAGGCCTGGACGACCACCTAAACCTCTTAAATGTCACCCTACCGAATTTTCAATCGCAAAATGTTTGTTGAAAGAAGTAGAACTCATAGTAGAACCCTTGAAAATGGAAACTTTGTTTCCTATATGCGCATAGGGCGATTCTCAGAAATGGGTATTTCTGAACTTTCCGTTTGGCTCTACGCGCGAGTTCCTCCTTACGACATACAGCTTACGGAGTGCTTTTAAACCTCTAATTTTAGCCTCTAACAATATTTGTTGAGTAACATGAAAGCCTTCATATGTTATAAAGTTTTCATATCTTTCATTCTCATACTGCTTCTTGATGTACTGAATACCGCGACGAGATTACGTAGTTCATATTGCCATTTAAAAATTGAGATTTATGTATTAAAAATATAACGCGTGACTACCCAATTCAAGTGTCCTTATCAATATTATTCCCGCCCAAATTTTAAAATATAGGGAATTCTAAAGACGAAATATATTAGCAACACTACGCAGCCATTTCCAAATTTTTTTACCGACAACATCCAGCTCTTCAATCGACCTCAAGATCGGCACGCATATCGCAGCATTTTATTCTCCACATAAAAACAATCCATCCAATAAAAAATATCACGCATACAAATAAGGGGAAAGGAATAAAGAGGACATTTACTCGCACGCAAACGACGTATTAACATTCGGAACGGAAATGGGCCCTAAATTCTCATCCATTACCCTCAAAGGACACCGAGGACATTTCAATATACAAACCATTTGTCTTCCCTCCGCCGAGGACGCCCCCCCCCCCCTTTACCATTGCGGCCACCGAGTGAAACCATCCGAAAAAGAAAGTGAAATATACAACTCCCCTTGTTCTGTCCGTTTTCTCCCACGGCACCGAGGACCAAAACAGCACACCGCGAGCACTCTCCCTTGAGATGACCTCCGTCTGGAAGCTTACCAACTGCCCACCGCTCTCGAAGCCCAATGTCCGCTCGTGAGGACCCCCCACGGACTATACCCCACCCTCCCCAACTGTCGGTTTCCCAGCAACGCAATCTCCTTTTCTTTTGTGCACCGTGCGTGTGTGCTCCGGAAGATGATCACCTCCCATTTCCGACCGCCTAACACCTCCCTCCATCGAGGCAAACCTTCGGGGAGGTCCTCCGAATTTCCATATCCGAGAAAGGAAAAGCTCGCTCACTTGGAATGGTACGGAACAGCGCTTTAAAAAAAAGGAATAACGCGAAAAAAACTTGCGCGTCCTCTTTGAATGGGGCGCGTTCAATGGGAAGAAGAGAAGTCCCGCGGGAAGATGGGGAAGATACGGGATAGGAAAGGAGTGTGTGAGGTATATGACAGGGAGGCGAACTCTGACGTGGAAAAGGGGAAACAGTATAGAAAAGGGGGCTGAGTTGATGGTAGGGTGGTGAAAGAGGGAGGCGATGGTTTGAACCATAAACCTTATCGCCGCGGGCCACCATCGAAGGACGGACAGGGGGAAAAGATGAGGCAAAGAAGAATATAAATTCGGGAAAGAGAAAGGACCAGGAGAAGATATTGGAAGGGGCGATTTCTCTGCACCTACGCCTCCCGTTGCATGAGCGGTAAATTGTGGGAAATACTCTCATAGCGACCTCCCGGCTCCATGGTGTTCATGTTATATATTGGTCAAACGGGAAGTGTATTTTCACTACATCTAGATCGTTTAATGACTGAAGATTCTGGAACGGCCCCTTTCTTACCTATACAGGCAACCAAATAGGAAAACGAAGACTAAGGCTCGGTATTATAATGTGTACTAACATTAACTATAATTAATTACCTTTGGAGTCCACTATTATAGAGGTTTGTTAGAGTCGAAGTAAAGATTATAGTTAATCTCCTGTGTATATGATGAATTAGCATGGAAATCAATTATAATCTTTACAGTAACTCTAACAAAGCATAATATTAGGCCATAAACTGGACATTAGTTAAAATACATTTTAATTAAATATTATAACACCGGACCTAAGTTTACATCTCTAACTTTAGCTATACGTTAATCGTAAATTCATAATAATAATAAAAATAATAATAGTCACGTCTTCATTGGGCGATTTCCGGTATAATGGACTTTTGATTGATTGACTCTTTAGATTGATCCTTTCTCACAGACAAGAAACCACACCCTAACCAGGATTCGAAACCGGGACCTCAACGTCACAACCCTAAACACAACGTCACTGAGGCCGACAAAGGAAATTAAATATCGATGGATTTCTTATGAAAGCAGTTCTAAAGGTCTGGAGTCTAACCAGGGATTGTTGGGTGAATAAAAAATAGCCAATTTTCTAATCTATGAAGACATTTATAAACCTCGAAAGTTTGAAAGTCATACGAGTTCTAGTTTCCGGGTTTTAGGCGGACAGACTTACATACTCACGCACTCTATAATATAAGTATATTATAGATTGCACTCTACAATATAAGATATTATCACGGTTAAAGTAAATAAATTATTTTCGTGAGTTACGACTGGTAAGACAAAATATTTTACTAATATTTCGGTTCTACTGTGCGATAGTACACAGAATTAAATAGCTTGCGTCAAATATACATTTTGCCATCTGAAAAAAATAATAATAATAACAGATTTAAGTGAAAATTTGAGTGTTATTGAGACATATTGAGGATAAGAAAGTTCCCAAACTTGCATTTCAGAATGATCTAAGTAAATAACAAACTACTATCGTGAGTTACGACGATAAGAAGAAAATAATAATTAAGACTGAAAATACTCTTCAAGATTCCAATATTTTCAATCGTTAATAGCAATCTTCTTAATATTTGAACCATCAATTTAATTATCATTTGTAATCCAATGTTTTGCACAACAACGGACCCGTATGCTGAAACGCTGCGTCCTCGAAATAAAACAATGATCGGCGAATATTACATTAATAATAATTATTATAAATCAACGGAATCTTTCACATAGAAATTACCTAGAAAGAGGTAATTAAGAAGAGGTTATGAACACAAATTAAGAGGTTAAGTAACACCTCACCATGAATAGATGAGACATTTGATATCAAGATTACTATAATTATAATTAGTTACATTGTCATCAGGTGCCTCCTTGTTAATAAAGCTAGTTAATTACAGGAAAATAAATTGCAACAAATGCCATTATTTCAGTGGTAAACACTACTAGACTACCATCGTTACAGAGGAGTCATTCGTATCATAGGTTACCATCGTTACAGAGGTTACCATCATTACATATGTTACCGTTGTTACAGAGGTTACGATCGTTTTAGAGATTGCCATCGTTACAGAGATACATAGCTACCATCGTTGTTGCTCAATCGGTGAGAAAGTTTGACAAACAAATATTTATGCGTTCGATTGGAGAACGCTTCCTTGTCAAACGAAAGAGAATTGGAACGAAGAAAATAGCATATAGGCGACGAGTGGAAGAAAGAGGAAAGAGATGAAAGAAAGGAAGAATGCAAAGGGGGTTGGAAGTAGAGATATTTATGATAAGTGGTTCCTTCGTGTTTCTCTCACTTCCCATAGCCTCCTTTCCAAAGGCCATTGCGTTCCGAAAAACATCCAGCCCTCCCCTTTCTCGTTGGATATTTGAGACCCATATTACGAGAGGAGAACTGGAACCCGATGGACTTGGGCAGGTGTATGTTCGAACCGGAAAGGAATTGCCTCCCGACGAGAAAATATGCAGAAAAGTATGGGTCTCGAGTGTGAGAGGAATTCCACGGACGGAGAAATGCAGAGTTTTTAATATTCCGGGAGCGAGCCCCGCATTAAAAGAATCGAGTATCGCCCATCCCGAGGAATATTTATAATTCGAGATTTTTTTCGGGGTCCGAAACGATGTGAAATATATATATATTGTTCCCCGGGAGACATTTCTCTCGAATTAGGTCGTCAGGAAACGGTCCTAAGAATGCGTTTGGAATGCGGTCTGAACGTGTTCCAGACTCTCTATATGGGACGACACGCGTGAGAAATTGCTTTCCGTTATAGCAACAGTAATACTAGCGCCGGGTGATTTAAAGTGACTAACACTCCAATAAAATGGCTCTGAACATAAGGTATTAAAAAATCTGCTTCAATCCGAATTGCCCCTTTGAACCCACGAAAAAAATTGTAAATTGATACATAAGCCACGAGCAGACACAACTGCGGTTGTCAAGGAGACAGTTACTGTTTACCTGATTGTTTCAATTTTATCAATTGTAAATAAGGTTGTCAAGGAAACGCTTTTTTATTTTTATCAATTGTGAATAAAGCAGTCATTAAGTATCGTGAGCAATCAAATATTACAGGAATAATGAAATTATAAATTACATACGATTTTTTCCATATTACTTTCATGTTAAATATAAAAAATTTACAATATGCTTCGTAAAGTGCGGTATACTAGTTCATAAGACCTTCAATGCTATCTGAAATCGTGCTAAATGATGTATTTAGAAAAATAGTTTTAATGTACTGTAAAAACTCGAGGTGCGTTGCTACGCAATGAGCAATATTTTGTGACCCCTCACAAGGATGAAATAATAAAATAACTTGTGACTTATATAAAATTTGAGATGAAACATTTAAAAAAATATGGAATTTTAGATGAAAATTTTGGGAAAATATTTCGCTACGCAATCTTTTGTACTTCCCCAAACAAGAGATTGAGGACGTGTGCCCTTATCGCCTCTCACTCGACGATTCTAAGTTATATTTTAATATTCCATTTGAAACGTTTCGAAATTTGTTTTCAGGAATGGAATACTCTAAAAAAAACGAGATTTAAAGTCTTTCAAATGAAAATTTTTTGTCTTTTAGAGATTTGTATGTGCAATCAAATTTCTGTAAATGTCTCCTGTGGGCTTCTATTCTATTCCGATGTCAATTGGCCATGTTTTTACATTTTTGACATAAAGTTAAATGTCGTTTCATAGATAAAAATGTGCTGCTTGAAGACTTAAATTGCGAGGTATAAATTGCAACAACTTATGTTCTAGTGAGGAGAAAAATTTCCCCTTTGAATGCACCTGGAGAACCCAAGGCTATAACTGGAGTTCTCATTTAGAATTCGGAATGCTTTTCACCACTTTTTCTCCAGGTTCATTCCATTGGGAAAGCCAGTCGCAGTCTCATTTCTAATCCAATTAAATAATGCGATGCATTTTTATGAACTGACAAGTTTTTAGATGAAGAAATTGAAAGAGAAAAAGTCTGCCTCAGCCGCAAATCGAACCCGTGTCTACCACTTTCCGGGCGGGCGGGTGCTCTGTCCTCTAAGCTACCACGACAGAACGATTCCTCCTTCAATTTCGTGGGCTATGATGGGACTCGGTGTGTTTCTCTTTCAGTTTCTTCATCTAAATTCAAGCACGTGAACCATGCGTTCCTCATCGCTTATCTGACAAGTTTTTATTTTCGTCTTTCGGAACTTACCAGTGGTTTGGCACTTCCTTATAGCCTATGCATGATTTGCATATACTTGCATGCCATCTGGACTCTCGATTCTGTAACTAGGCGCTATAAATCGCCTTTACTTCAGGGTCTGTCGTATATTCCAGCTTTTACTGCTTTGAAATTAAGTCACCCTACTCATAGAGCCACATTATATCTATCATAGAATTAGGTGATCACGGTGTGGCCTACAATTTCTTCATTCTTCCTGATCAACGCCTTCCTGTTGCATCCAGATCAAACCGTCGATATCGCTGAGAATCGCGAATATTCTAGATAAGCTAAAATATTTGGCGCTCGAGCAGAAAATTATTGGAATCGGTATCCTCTGGCTTCTTTGTTCGATTAATACCCTTTCCTGGGATACTGAATCCCTAAACCGCAAGGCGGAAGATCCGTTCGGAACAATTAAAAGAGGTTATTTACTCTTAATGAGAGGTTATTTGCTCCATTTGACTCTCTCTTGTTCAAACAAAGGAAAAGAAAACACCGAGGCTAAAGCCGTGCGAATCCTCATGAAATCTCATCGGATTAAGTGTAGAAAATCTGCGTAATCCATCAACTCAGATTATCGCGCATCCGTAAAAGATTAAATATTCTGAAAGAAAAGAGGGGAATCCAGCCAAAAAAATGTAAATATCAACCGCAAAAATGCGCGTAACAACCGCAACAATGCAAATAACAACTTTACCAATGTTGAAGGCGTCCTTGACAATAGATTATTATCCCAATGATGTAACTAAGGTACCAAAAATTAAAATACAACCACAACAATGTGCATAACATCCGCACCAATGCAACCAACAATTGTTACTGTGGTAATGGCGCCCTCACCAATAGAATATAATCTCAATAATGCAGCTAAGATTCCAAAACAGTAAATAACAACCTCATCGATGTGCATAGCAACCGCAACAAAGCGAACAACAACTGTAAGAGCATTAATGGCGTCCTTAATGAAAGAATTTCATCCCGCTAATGTAACTAAGGTCCTAAATACTTAAGTAACAACCTCAGCAATGTGAATAACAACTGCGATGGATAAATAAACATCGCGTACACCGTGAAAGTAAGACTTCCTAAACAGTAACACAACCACAAGAGCTGGTGCAAGAGCACTGAGGGTTGGAGGCGATTACTGGAAACCGGAGGAATGGGAGAAATTAGGAGAACGGTAGTCAAACATGAAATGAACAGAGAAGAGGAAAATAAAGAGCGAAGAAATAGAGAGAGAAGGGTAAAGGGAGAGAGGAAAAGGGGAGGAATGGTAATAGTGAATATGTGGTGAGTGCTGCATTTTTCGTGATAAAAATATTAGCGTCTGGCTGTTCAGAAGAAACCGTATGAGTGGGGTTTTGTACCCGTAACGTAATATACAGGCATACAAGAGGAGATATGATACGCTACGTCTGTTCTACACGCATATGACTATGGATTCGTCTGTTTTTGACTCACACACTCAGAAATAGAGTGGAATTCTGGAAATATTAACTCATTAGACAAATGATTGGGCATGCAGTCTCATAGCCTTCAAATACTGAAGGATGATGCACGTAGGAAATCGGTATAATAACCGCTTTAAAACGCAGAAATATCAATATTACAGTCTGAAAAATGTATCAATTGTATGTACGTCTATCTGCGTGGCAGATTTGTAATTTTGAAATTATAACCAGCCGAACAACAAGCTTCCATTGCCATATTCTACGCTAATAATTTAGTCTACAAACTGTTTAAGAACAATCACAAGCAAATCCTTTTTTTTTAAGGTTAGGCTAAAATATTTTAAACTGAAACAATGAGGTGATAAGAAAACAATTTATCACCAATCCACGTACACCTTCGCCATTAATTTCCAGTCACATGATCTCCTATCTTCCCTGAATAAATACATCTAACAACCAAATTATCAGCCCCATTCAACCACCTTAAAACCTCATCCAATTCGACTACTCACTTAATCTTTCGTGCGGCATAAATGCGCTCACGAAAATAAGACGCAGTGGCGCCGCATAGCGAGCCGAAAGAAAACTATTCCTCCCCTATCTTTGGGAGCGAAAAGGTCAAGAAGACCCGATACATTGGATCAAGGGAGGGTTCAGACATTAAGCAGCAATTGTCCCAGGGGGCAACAAACAATAGCCAACATATGATGAACAAAATATGATGTCAAACATAAATAACTTGATTAATTAGAGCTTTCCACTGTACAAAGACTTGCTGCTTATTTTGTAAAGTCGAATTCTTTGAAGTATTTCGAATGTCTATTATTTATGTTGCTGCTAAATAAAGGCAATGATGAATAACAGCGTATTGTTTCTGTGGATAATGACTAATGTGGCATTTGGTATGTAGTACCGAAATTGTTGAAATGTTCCGATTTTTCTGTCGAGAGAGTTGAAGTACTTGGAATACACCTAAAATAAGCAAAGTAACATGACCTGATGATGGCCGGAGGCCGAAACCGGTCGATTAAAATCAAAATTGTGGATATCACTGAGTTTCTTTTATTTTAGCGTGAAATGTCTTTCCACGAAGTACGGGCTGAGAGAATAGATTATACAAAGTAACATGTTATTGTTGAGGTTTAAGCCGAGCTATGTAATAATTGTCGCCGAGATTGTTTGATGTTTTGATTGTTAAGTCAGAAAGTTGTAGTATTTGGAATGCGCCTCTTGAAATAAGCAAAATAACCTATTATTGTTTAGATTTATGCTGAGCTAGTAATAATTTACCACGAGATTTTTTTAATGTATTGATTGTTGAGTCGGAGAGTTGAAGAGATTTGGAATACACCTTTTGAAATAAGCAAAATAACAAATGATTGTTGCGATTGAAGAAGAGTTATGTAATAATTGACGCCGATATTGTTGTCTAAAATTGAATTATTTAGAATGCGCCTCTTGAATTACACAAAATAATTGAATTATTGTTGATATTAACGTAGGGTGTATGTAATAACGAACGCCGAAATCATTTTGATAGTTGAGGCAGAGATCATCAACAACAATCAAGACTAAACGAGTTATCCTTGCCTCCGGTTAGCCACACATTTAAGACAAGTACAGCATAAAACATAATTTTACGTAAGTACCCCCTAGCGGCGAACTACAGGGGATGCGTTCACACCTACATCTCCATCTAACTACATTCTGTTAGCCTCTCTGACGATTTGCGGCAAATGAAACGACCAGAAGTAACAATTCGTCTAAGAGTCCATTCCATTGTCGATTTCTCGCGGTCTTCGCTCGCCAGGGACATATACGCAGAAGACAAATCCAGGAGAACGAGAATGAAATAACTCCCTCCTTTTTCAATGCTTCCAAAGGGACGACCGCAAAAAAATCAGGTCGCCAAAGACAAGGAATAGTGGAGGGAGCGGATTTCGAAGTCGTACCGAATTCAACTCGGAATCTGTTAACACCTCCTCAGACTGTCCGCCCACGAGGCACTTTAACGGAGTGACCGAAATTGCCACTGCCGGACCAGCTGCAGGCGGCAATCTTCCAAATGGGCGATAATCGCCATCGGAGCAAATCGCGGACGGCGTTGATGGAAGGAATCCTTGGAGAAAGAGGAATTCGTCGTGCACTATGACCCTCCCCAACAAACCTTATGCCTCGAGTGTACATCTCCGAGACCGCGGTGGTTCTAGGCCGTCCTTTTAATGACCTCCGCGGACATTTCGGAAATTGCACTGCGGAGTTCCTTCCGGAAGACGATTTCTAAGAACAGGGCTAACGGCATGGGTGTATGCAGCATTGGAAATCAGAAAAGTAACATATTAAACGCCTTTTCCGCTTATTTTTTATCATTTAATCACTAAGCATGGTCTAGAAGCTTTCGCTGTCAACGAAACACATCAAAGATTAATTAAAAAATATAACCTTACTGCAGATCTTAAAAAAAATGTTTAAATCAGAAATCTTTTGACTTGATTAGCCTCGATGCCACTTGATGTCTCAATTTGTAATTAACTTTGTGCTATTAAATGATTTCCAGCGAGCCAGTGGGTCATTTTTTTATCCTTTAATTGATAACATTAACTGTGACACTGCTTGTATCCATAAGAGTCGCTGATAAAAGCTGACAAACATCCAACTGAAGACCTTTAGGCTATTAAAAACATATGAATTCACTAAATATGCGTCCTACGAATGATACTACAAATCTTCAAAAACCATTTTGGAAATAGCCACTGATGTTTCAACAGAATATCAACAATGGAAAAGTTGAATTATTGATGGTTCAAACAAAACTCCGAAGACCGTCAACAATGGTTCGAAACATTGTTGATGGATTTTAGAATTTTGTAACACTAATTAACCATCGGTAGCTACTTCCATTATACGCACTACAACGTGACTAAATGTTTAACATGAAATGATTAATGTTTAATGTGATCAAACGCTAAAGAAACGAGAAAATTAAATAACTCCAAAAAATTACAGGCTAATTTGATGCAAATAGCTTCTAGGATGTATTTAAATGCACACACAAGGATTCATGTAGTGTTAGGTACAATACCTACGCATAGAGATTTCTAAATGCCAAACTTTTACACAGAAAGATTTTTTGCCGACCGATACGAAAATTTTAAGCGATCAAGCCTGTTGTTTACAATACCAGTACCAGTGAATTTTCATTGAATGTATCTTCCTTTGAATTAGCACAAAAATCAACGAAAGATATATCCCAACCATCGGAGGTAGTAATAATGTTATAAAAAACGCTTTCACAACTAAAGCCATTTAGAGCATATGGGCTCCCACCGGGATTCGAACCCGGGACCGTTTTGATCAGAGGCGACCGCTATACCCACTTGGATATCCTGGAGCCAATGGAGTTCGAATGTACAGCTGAAGTGTTCAGCTCTTCAGTGAACAAAGCAAGAGCGACTGTACGAAAAAGACGGATGTAATTGGGAAAATTAATTTGTATTCGACTAAATATTTTTATAATTAAACCTTCCGGTTGAAACGTAAAAAACATGACTCCAACATTAAGAAAAAAGACGATGAATAGGTAACGTTTCAATTCGTTTGCTTGAAATTTCTTCGAGGTTTGTTTTCCAGTCGGATTTTGTATGCACGTTAAAATAAACTAGAGTTTCATATCTGAATTTAAGCTGCAAAGGGATGAGATTTTGTATTGACAGCTTCATTAACGAGAGACAAACTGGTTACCAAAGTTTCCAATCACTCAACTGAATGGAATGAAGATGAAATTGTAATTTAAAGAACGTGTTGTATTCCACGGTTACATAAATTCGCGAACAGGTTTTAGTTTTAATTTAAATGACTCCTATGTTGCAAAGCTGCGAGAACTTTAACTATAATTACCTTACTTTAATCTTCGTGGTACGAATAGCTTCTCCAGCCAGTAAATATTACCATTACTTCATTAATTTATCTAATTAACATATTACATAATCAATCCTTGTTAAGTTTCGAGTAATTACTATAATCAATCAATTATCCATTATTATCCATGAGTTACTATAATCAATTAATTACCCACTATTATAAAGCAGTTACTATAATCAATTAATTACCTATTATTATTAATCAGTTACTATAATCAATTAATTACCCACTATTATAAAGCAGTTACTATAATCAATTAATTACCTATTATTATTAATCAGTTACTATAATCAATTAATTACCTATTATTATAAATCCGTTACTAGAATCAATTAATTACCTATTATTATAAATCTGTTACTATAACAATTATCTAATTACAGCCATCAAGAATGTACAAAAGGTAATATTGATTGACAGCAATTAATCTTTTAAATAAGCGCTTAATTGGATATCTATTAACGCATTCAATTCTTAACGTGTATTATTGTCAATTGTTGATTGTGTAATATGATTGCCGTAGGAGTAATGAGTTATGTAACGGCTTGCTGCTATAAACGGTTAAATACGTAATAAAAATAGCTCACATACTGAGAAAACGTACTTTGTATACTAATCTTCTGCAGCAAATTTTGTGATGTAACCCATGCCTTTCAAAGCAGCACCAACATGAAGACTAGCTGGTTCCTAGACACAGTTGGAGAAAGAAACCCATTTGGTCACATAAAATTCTAAATAACGATCGATTTTAGTTCATTTCACTCAGTTAATGAAGGAGATTCAACTACCTGGACATTTACGAGTAATGCGAAGGAATGTTCCGTGAAAGGAAAATATGGTTTTCTGCGAGTGGTCGTTTTTGAGACCTATCGAAGAAGCTATTTCGAAACGTCTGCGCCAAACTGTCCCTAGGGTATGCTAGATATAAAACATCCTCGCTTTCGAAATCCAAAGTTCACTGCGAGTGAACTATTTCTATTAGCTCCCGTGACGACCCCTTGGGGGATTCATTAACACGGGAACAATTTAACTCCTTTTGTATATGTCGGCGAGCCGTTTCGGAGATGCATCGCCTCCATCGAGTATAGCGACCTCCTGCGAACTTTCCGCGAAACTATTCCTATAAACGTTTAACGCGCAAAGTTAGGAACATAATTACCGATTATTACTTATAACACCTCCAGGCGCAAGGAATGCGCAGAGCGCGCTAGGAATCATGGGAGTTTCACCTTCTGAGCCGGGGTTAATCGCGCCCGTTCAAATCGACCCCGTTCTGTACACATTTTTATCGCCGTTTCCAAGGTGCTGTTCCCTAACAATCTAAAAACATAAGAGGGAGATTCTTTCCGGCGAAGACAATCTTGGAAGGGGCTTCTTTTCCTCGATTACACACTCGAAACTCCGGTGCCCCGACTTCCTCCCTAATCTGCAATTTAAATGCAATTCGGCTCCGCATGCGATATCTCGCCATTCCTCATCCTTGCGCATAAAACGCGGACGACGGCAGTGAGAGAGGTGAAAAAGGTGGCGCCACTGTACGTTTCGATCGCTGATGGGGTTAAGAAAGAGGGAGAAGGGATACGTTGAGATGGTTGGATTTATAAAACGTACATTAAATGTACATGAAAGCGTAGTTTTTCCTCTGCCTTGTGGATTTGAAGAACGTTAGACGCTCAAAAAGTTAGATGCTGTAAAAGTTTATTACAACTATCTGGGCGATCATGCGTCAACAATGGCGGCAACATTGTAAATTACATTTTTTATATCAAAATACATTGTAGGGATTATCAAAATTCAAGGTCTATCTTCATGATATCCTTTACTTAAATCTATACTGCCATAAAGCGTATGTACACAAATATCCGCTATTATAAGCAAGAAAATGTTAACGAACGATTGTTGAAGAGTAATTGTTGGCAATCAATTTCTAACGAGCATTTGTTGACGAGCAATTGTTACTGAGCAACCGTTGTCGAGCATTTATTGACGAACAATTGATGTTGGCAACTGTTGTCGAGCAAATTTCCATAGTGTCATAAACTTAAACATTATTAGATAACACATTTCATTACTAGTCCTTATTTTCGGATAACTTCTAAAGTACAGAGACCCATATGCTAATGTTAAATCAAGTGATTAAATTAGTTACTACTGACTATATTATCACCTTATTCTTTATCTTCCATCTATATTTCATTGACAATTAACGCAATAATTTATTTCTTACTTAATACAGGTACTCGTAGAATACGTGGGTATATAAGCAACCACAACTTCAACAATCGGCATTGGTAGCTAAGGGAACGATATACATGTATTATCAAAATTTCGCAATTTGTATTCGATGAATAATACTCGATGATAAGGATTCTAATCTTCATTAATTCTATTGCTCGTAGTTCTTCCGATTTCATACGTCATTCCTCTTAGTTCAATTTTACAAAAACGAAAAATGGTCTGCGAGTTAAAAATGCAAAATGAATTTCATGGCCGTTCCTTACGAAATTTACTACCATCGGATGTATAAATACATACATTTTTAAATACGTATACGTATTATTAAAACAGACAAAGCTACAATGGATGATGATTGTCGTCAGAGTTACATTAACTGGGTCCTGAGTTACTAAGTGCTTACAACAATGGGTAGCATCTGTTATTCAGGAATTGTTGATGTACTATTAATAATTATTTATTTGTTTGTGTACATGCTAATTCTAATTATTGTAATTGCTATAGATATAGATATGTTACAGCGCCCACCTCAATGGTCTCATAAAGTTTTGTGATGAAGCTTTAGTTACAATAAAGGAATCCAATACGTTATATTTATTTACTGTACTTAATTTATACGCCAGCATTATAGCCGCCATTTTGAATTAGTAATTTTGACATCGTTGTTTTCCACCATTGTTTAAATCTACGCACGACTACATGAAAACAGCTGCAAGGATTATGGTGCAGAGATCCTTGCATTAGAGCATGGGAATGATACCATTTAGAAATCCATTCCTAAATTGCGCCATATTTTGCTTCCTTTCTTCGCTGCAGCTGCAATGAACGCTGGGAGGTATATTACTGCGAATTAGTATTATCAATGGAGAAACCATAAGCGCCTACGAAACAGGTCGTCCTAAATTGCCGTCTACTTCGGAGTACAACGTTCAACCCTTTGTAATTCCGCGAGAGGCAAATTATCCCTCCTTGCACTATGCTCCGTTTCTGCCGATGATTAATTCCATAGCATTCTTTCGTATTCTCCTAGAGCAATGGACAGCATGACCTGTAAATCACCCCGAAATTATGCAGGGATTGTTGTAATTATTTCCGTTGCTATGAATGAAGCTAGTATATACTGTTATATCTCCGTACGGGTCATATTGGGCTGAACTAAGGCTCAAAGGATAAATTTCATTTATTTATTCACTAATATGTACATCTACATCTACAAAAGTAGGTACCTTGCAAGCCGCCTTTCGACGTGTGGCAGGGGGTGTAAACACTAATAGGAGATTTATCCTCTAGGTGTGAAATGTGATTTATTTCTCACGTCAAATTTAGTTTCGATGTCCAAAAAGTCAAAATTTATAAAAATAATATTTTAATGTTTATATTGCTAACAATTCCTCGTAGCTAATTTTGGGATTATTATTCATGTGAAATAGACCTATGCTCATTAATAATGTAACTATGCGCGGGCTTTTTTTATTGTCTACTTGTGATATTACGGGGAAAACTTGTGATACAGTTAAATGGTTCATTTAAAATTTAGTCGCAAAATGTATACAACACCTAACATCTTCGATACCATACTGGCTTATTCAGGTATGCAATCTATTAAGGGAATTAAACAATGCAATGAAGTCGGTCGTCATGACGACAGATTAAGAAAAGGGCCGATTTTATCGAGATTTTGGTATACTTCATCAATATGTAAAATATTTCAAACGTTTAGTGATAGAAATTGAAATCATAATAGAGCTGAGACTTAAATAAATTAAAGATACATTTCCTCCGTCCTGCGTCGAAAGAAAATAATTCCATCCGTCAAGGTATGGCGACAGCAATCAGTAAACCTTTATTATTCATTTCACCTTTTCGGAAAATAATGTCCAACGAAGAGTCGGAAGCACGTTCGAAGATGATTTTACGGCTCCCAGACCGAAATGCGATGATTTGGCCATTGAACTAACGAGCCATTGTTCATTCCACAAATCTGTCGAATGGCGTAATTACAACTATAAAAGGCAAGCCATAAACGGATAAAAGTTTCCGCGATGACAATCATGGATCGAAAACCTCTTCAATTGTAAACATGCACGAGCATCGACCTATGCTTCGAATTTTAATTCATCGACTCCAACGTTAATAGACGAAAAGCTAACACAAAAGAAAAACGTTTATAATTATTGTTGTTATTGTTTTTGTTATTTTTATTATCATTATCATCATCACCACATCTTCGTCATCATCATTGTCATAATTATTATTATTGTTGTTCTTTCGTTGTGTTGTTATTACTATTATCATTATTGTTTTTATTATATAAGCCTACATCCATCATTTTTAAAGCTAAGTTGCATTTAGAAGAGAAATTTAAAACTTTCCAGAATTGAAATATTTAAGTATGATTTCAGAGAGAAAGTCCGAAAAGATTTTAGGTCAAAAAATATATTTAGATTTTTTACATATAAATATTGAGAATGTTCATAAGCCTATATACATACTAAAAATGTTTAACATTATTCCCAAGGTGAAACGAACATGAAAAAAGTCTGACCAGACAGAGAGTCGAACCCGGATCTTCCACTAATTTAGTCTTCACCAAAGTCTCCCGAACGACATGTCTAATTGTTATGGCACGATATCTCAATTGGCTAGAGCAGTCACCCGGAAAGGGAAAGATCCGGGTTGGAGTCCTATCAGAGGCTGTCATGTCCGTTTCTCCTTGGGAATATTCTTACACACACACACCTAGCAAAACCTTATGCAAAGTTACCTATCTTGGTTTATCATTACGTTCGCTTTCAGGCATCGTCTTATAACTTATTTTCTACATGCATTCACTTTCATACACATACATTTTCGCAATTATTACAATATTACAATTATAAAGAAGAGACCAATTACAAAGTTACAACTCCATTACAGCGTTAAAAGTCAATTACATTCGTATGATCAAATTAGAATTAATCTTAACTGACTTTAAAGCGTGTCCCCATGGAAACGAAAACCGATTCTATGCATTCTAAATATACGCGTCGATTAAACTCCTTGTTCACTGAAATTTTATTTACTAAACTCCAACTAAAGGCGCTGAAAATAAAATGCCAGCTCTTCGTCTTTAATATAGATATGTAACTCGCGAAAAGGTCTTCGTCAGTTTACACAAAGGTAAAAATACAGTTGAACCCTCGCACACAAGTATCACAGAATATATACAGCCATTTATTTACGTTGCCCTAGCAACGCTTTTCGTAAACGAGGCTCATTCCGCGCGAAAACATCCGGCACAAAAAAATTCTCCAAACAACCGCAAAAACATAGCATATCCAGCTCGCTTCACACGCCTCCTCGCCATCCGGAAAACAAAAAGGCATCGAAATAATAATACGTCATTCTCCCGGCGACCTATTATCGCCATTACTGCAACTCGCCGCGCGGTCTTGGTGACGATTTTTAGTAGCGCGTTACAACTCCGATAGGGGCCCATGAAAAGGCATTGTATAATATTCCCCGTTTTGTAAAGCTTAATGGGGTATCGAGGCCATTCCGGCAGGTTAAATAATGATAAAAGGCCCCCACGTACGGATCCGCAGTGATTACACAGCTTGCACGATCTCTCCATTTTTTATTTTTCGCATCGCGATATGCACACCCGGAGCATTCCTCGGTTATTCGAGGTCGGGGAGTTGATTGGCGGCAGAGAAGAGGAAGGAATGGGCAAAGGGTTGGGGGGAAAGGGCCGGACCGCTCCAGCGATCTCCCAAGTGAAGTTGGAAATGTTTAATGATGGCAGCCAAGAACACCGATGCCGACGTCCATTAATGAATAAACTCGGTTTTTCCCCTCCCTCTACGGGCGAAAAAAAACGTGCATTTTTTACCTCCATATGAATTCCAAGCAAATCCTGCCCTCAATTTTGATAGCTGCGCGAGAGATGTTTATTCAGCAATATAAGCGTTTATTTTTTAAACGGACCGGCTGACCGTATGACTGGAGACCTGGGGGCCGGAGAGAGAGAGAGAGAGAGAGAGAGAGAGCTTCGGGCGATAGGAGAGGATGATGTGAGGGTAATTGGATCGACGGCGGTGCCATCTTCCGAGAGGAAAACCGACCGCGATTCTCCCATGGATTGAGTTTGATTGGAAAATTCCAGAAGTCGGCAGCTGCGATACCTGCATACCCGAGTGCGGAGATAACTAAAAAGTTTTATCGATGGTCTGCATTGTTGGGTTACTCATTTTTGTGGCACCGTGGCATCAATCATGCCGTCAGACATCAAGCAAACCGAAGATGCGGCCTCTGGACGCAGCATACCACGTCAAGCGTCAAGACTTAAAAATCGGAGAAAATTAAACGATCAGGATGTACAGTAATTATTGCATTCTAATTTAATTATACCTCGTACAGCGTTTGTAACCATCCGAGAATGATATGGAATTAATGAAATAACGGAATACTTATGACTGTTGCGACATTTGCAGCATTGCGTAACAATCATCGGTATTAGTAATACATTGCGTAATAATGATTGGTGATAATCATCAATAAAATAATACAATGCGTAATAGTGGTTGGTAATAATAATACATTGCGTAATAGTGGTTGGTAATAATAATACATTGCGTAATAGTGGTTGGTAATAATAATACATTGCGTAATAATAGTTGGTGATAATAATGCATTGCGTAATAATAATTGGTGATAATAATGCATTGCGTAATGATGATTGGTAATAATAATACATAGCGTAATAATGATTGGTATTAATAATACATTGCTTCATAATGATTGTGTGATCGACGTCTTTATTGATTAAAATTGAGCGTTAAGACAGAGTCAACAATTAAGGCAGGGATTTCCCAACAAATATACCTCTACGTAACAATTACTGACGATGAAACAAGTTGAATTTAAGCCGAGGGAAGAAAAGTCAACAATTAGGGCAGCGACAATTGTCCACGCTTCTGAGGACCAGGGTCGGACTTCAGAAGAGATAATTTTATATTTGTTGAACAAGTCTACATAACATATTTGTAGGGTATATTCTATTGTAAAGTCTATCCATCATTCCATGCAATTTACAGAAATACAATGCATTGCAATTCAAAACTTGTTTACTTGTTTTTGCCCAAGGGAAGTTTCTATGGGTTTATATTTGTGTATTTGATGGAAAATTCGATTTTTACTCATAATTGGCCTCAATCTGACGCCAAAGACCTCTGATAGATTAAACCCGCCCCTGCTGACTCCGAAAGCGCAATCTCATTCAAAATGACTATGAGATTTCTTGAGATAATACATTACTCCTCATAATTTGATCAAAATAAATCACCAATTTCTTTCTTAGTAACAAAATCATGAAATAGTATACTCATGTTTCTCCTGAAATGAGCAATCCTGGCTCCATTTGAATGAAAACTCTATGAATTCTGTCATCGAACTGACTAACCCATTAACGCCGTAATATATAATTCGTTACGTAAAAGATATATCAACGTAATACTTTAATTTAATCCAAAGTAATTAGCGAAGAACCAGTTTTCTTAACCATAAAGGATATCGTACAAGGATTATATTTAAAATACGTCTATTGTCTACGTATGTACCTTTCGGCGTGTGGCAGGGGGTGCATGCACCATGACTTCCCTAATCGATTACTTTCGCGTATCGTTCGCATAAAGAAATGAATTCTTGGATCGATTCGTTCTAGCATCTATTTCCCCGATCTTGTCTGCAGTATAATAATGGCCTATGTAAAATGGAGGACGCATTATATCGACTACATCGTCTATGAACGAGCTGTTTCTGAACTTATTTAGTAAATTTATCCTTTGTTTAAATCTTCTTATAAAGAAATCATCATCATCAGCCATTTTCAATCCGACGTCGGATGTAGGCCTCTCCTAGCGCTTTCCAATTCTCTCTATTCTGAGCCTCTCGTTGCCATGTTACCCCTAAATACTGAATGATGTCTCTGTTCCATCGGTCCCTTGGTCTTCTTCTTGGTCTCTTCACCAGGACTGCTGATGTCCATCGGTTGTCGTTTCTCCTTGCAATATGGCCTGCCCACATCCATTTCAGTGATCTTACCTTATCTATGATGTCTGTCACTCCTGTTATCTTCCTAACCCAGGTGTTGCGTTTCCTGTCTCTCCTTTTGATTCCAAGCATACATCGTTCCATACTTCATTGTGTAGTCTGAAGTCGCTGGGATATTGCTGCGTTTAACACCCAAGTCTCACTTCCATATGTCAAAACTGGTAGAATGCATTGGTTGAAGACCTAATTCCAGTAAAGTATCTGCGTAACACTCACTGATTTATAGCAGCCAGTACTCACAAAACGTATCTCCTTTCGCTGCATCTTTTCTAATTCCTGATACTAATACTTGGGATATATCGACCAAATCAGTAGCAAAAGAATCGGAAATTTTAATGTTAATATTAATAAAAATACTTAATTTTCATCAAAATTCTTATCCGCCATGATCGATTGGTCATTCTGGTTGCTAAGAGACCAGCTATTTCCTCGTCCGTTCATGTTCCCAAATATGAGTCAAATTTTGTTATAATATCGTTTCAACAGACATTCAGTTTACTCGGAAAGCCCCGGCAACGCAAATTAAATATGCTTTCCTGCCATTAGATCCGCACAAATACGCAATCTCGCTTTCTCTCCACACCATCTTGGCGTCTGGATCAAATCGAAAAGGCACAATGGAATGAAATACATCCACCCTATTTATTTTGATTCATTTTCCCCAAAAGGTCTTTCCAGAGGGCGTTGCTGTGTTTGTCTTGCGATTCTCCATAATTCGGAAACCAAACAGAGTTGCCCTCCCTTATTATATTCACTTCCGTTTGGCGCAGCGCAACCTGCTTTACTCAAGCACGGAATGAATGCCTTTCAACTTCGCATTAAAACAAAAATTAAACCCATCAGTAAAGCATCAAACGAGAGAGAGAAAGCGGAGATTGGTCGAAGGGACTCGAAGAAATCGAATTTTTAGGACTTTTAAAAAAATGTACTCGTTTCCGCTGGGGAACAAACGGGAAAATTACAATTGAAAAAAACACTGCTCTCTAACCTGCAGGAAATAGGCGCTCCAGCGGTAATCCAGAGAGGATAGGTTTATCTTTTTCCCTTCAATTACTCTTTACCATGCTTAAGACAGGGAAAGTTTGAAAATTTGGGTAAATCGAAATATTTAACTTTGACCTGGGCATGTAATAATATTGTAAGGCATAGTTCTCATAGTTACTTGTTCGTTATGTAGCAACATTTTGAGGCAACAGTGACGGTGTTACTGCACCAATTACTGTATTCGACAACGGCGTTTTTGGTCGTCAAGTAGCAAGGTTGTGAGGCAATAATGGCGGTGTTACTGCACCAATTACTGTGTTCAACAATGGTGTCTTTGGTCGCTAAGCAACAACATTGTGAGGCAACAGTGGCGATGTTACTGCAATAATTACTGTATTCAGCAAGTCTGCAACGTAACAAAAACACGTCCCGCACTAATTGATGCTACATCTAGTAGAATTTACAAAGTTTAATTCTTCATTCTTAGATAACGGAAATGATTCTACAAAGCCATGCCGTCAAACATCTCTTGGATAGGTCTTAAAAATCTGTTTTCCCATAGTTATATTCACGGTTCATAGTAAGACCAGGTTCATTAACACTTCATGTAAATGCATGAATAGGTGTTTAATAAAATCTTGAAAATTTACTTCATACTAATAATCTTTTGGGAGATCGGTAGATCAAATGAATTCATAAAAAACTATTCGGACCTCCGGATAGCTCTATGGGTAACGTAACGCGTGAGACTTCTGTGAAAACTTCTCCGGGTTCGATTCCGGGTGAGGGCTCACGTATGATATGACCTTAGCTGTCAAAGCACTTCCAATAATACTACTACCATTACAACTGTAATTTTTTTACATTATCACTATTGCAATGAATCTATAGGTCACTATATCCTACCAGATCGAATGTTACATGCGTATATTAAATGTAGGATAGATTAGATCTACTGCACATTGTATCTTTTTATATTATTAACATCGCTGATGTAGCAAGGTAGAGATAGACAACGATGCCCAATCCCAAGCATTTATTTAATCCTCAATTTTGTTAAAAAAAAGCAAGCGTAATTTCATTCTATTAAAAATGACTTAAACCTGATAGGTGTATGTGGAATTCGCCTTGTTATTTAGAAGGGATCAATACCCTCACTTTTGTCGCATCCAGAGGGAACACCGCCGGGGTTTTTTAAAGCGAGTTTATTTTAAATGGAAGTGAGTTTTAAAAGAGAAGAATACGGGCAAAGGATAAAGGGAAGTGTAGGGTGAAAGAAGGTCTCATAGCAAGGCATCGGAGAACTTTGGATGAAAGAGGAGCTGACTCAGGGTACGGGGAGAAGCTAAGCCCTTTTGTTCAGCGAGAAGAAGCGAGATTCCGCAGAAGAAAACGGAGTTTTATAGGAAGGAAGGATGGAGAAGTCGGGTTCGGGAGGGATTGCGTGTAAAAAAAGAAACAAAATCTGATAAAAGCGAAATAAAGTAGGCTCCTTTCTGAGGCGAAATGGAGAGGGGAGGTGTTGTGGAGGTTGATCGTGTAATGGGGTGCCAGGGGAAAGGAATTGATTGGAGAAGGATGGAAAGGGTAAGGAGTTATGTAGGGACGAAGGGCAGATAGATGAATAGATAAAGGGTCTTTACGAGTGAAATAGTTTGAGACTTAACCCTACGCTATCAAACGGGAAGGAGGAGAGGTGAATATGTCAAAAGACGGGGGGAAATGAGTTAGAGGTCAGATGAAAGGAACATACGGACACCCATTTAACACATACAGTTATATCCAAATACAACTACATACATATCTATTAAAATGATCACCGTGGTATACATTTATGTATAACAATGGAACTAGTCGTCAGGGGAATAATTTCCTTATAATCTCCAAATTTTAGAACATTTCCGTTCATTTAATCAAAATTCTCGCAATTTTGAACAGAAAACAATATTCCCTAAACAAGAATGCTCATTCAATATCCCTTCTCTTGGTACTTGTCTCCATTTCATGCAACTATTCTATCTTATTTAATTCTGCGAATGAAACAAACCCTGCAAGCGATAAAAGTGAACTAAACTGCATGAGCTCGGATTCAACAATGGAATTAGTCGTCAGGGGTGACCGGTTGTTTATAACCACAAAATATCACAAAATTGTCGTCTATTTTATCAAAATTCTCGTAATTTCGAATCGAAAGCGATATTCCTTGCCCAAAATAATAATTTTTATTCAGTTTCCCTTCATTTGGTGCTTTTCTCGATTTCGTACGGCTATTCTTTCTGATTTAATTTTGCAAATGAAATAAACCGTGCATGTGATAAAAGCGAGCTTTGCATACATTTCTTACGGAAACAGCTTTAAACGTCTGGAGTCAAACTGGGGACAGTTAGGTGAATAAAAAGTAGCCTAATATTGTCCGAGGAAGATATTCAACAATCTTCAAATTTTGAAAGTTGTAGCAATTTAGTAATGAGTAATTTATCTAAATATTTGAGATGGATTTATTGGCATTTACACGATGAATCATTTAATTTCATTAGCTTTTATAACTAAGGGACGTAATTTATGCTCCTGAATTACGTTTCACTATTGTCTTAGATAATTTCTTGTACTATTGATTACAATAATAACTTGACTATCCGGGGCTCCCGGATAGTCAAATGGGCAACGCGTTCGATTTTAGTGAAAGCGGTCCCAGGTTCGATTCCCGGTGGGGGGTCTACGTGCGAAATGACCTAATTACAATTCTACTACTATAACAAGGTAAGTTTTTTGTCATTTCATGCTATCGCAAAACTTTCATTACGCAAAAATGACGTTGGTCAGTGAACCTAAAGTGTATGGATATACATTTTTTCAATTCCAAGCATATTCTATACCTCGATTGGTTTTAAATCGAATCTGGCAACTTGTATCAATCGATCATATCGACAATTCTACTCGGTCCGACGAAAATTTCCTTGCGATTCCTAAAGATCAAAACACGAATTCACTATTTGCATCAAAACCGGTGTCGATCAAACGGGTCCTATACAAATCATGGTGTCGGTATCGTGGACGTCTGTCTATTACGTTTCGGTCAAGTGGGCGTCGGCAGAATTCCAGTTATAGCAATGAAGCCAACGAAATTATTTCCTTGAATTACAAAATATTATTATTTCGATTGATTCTTTTTCGGCTCATGGATTGCAATCCGAATAAAACAACTGAAAAACGAAAAATTCGCGCAATCCTGCCTTTCACGAGAGGCAAACAGACGGACGTAAAATGAGTTCCAAATCGTTTCCGAGCCTCCATGGTCCCCCCGCAAATTTCGTTTTCCTTTCCTTGGACCACTTTATGCTTCAAATTCACCCAGAAGACATCCGGAAATTGACCGCTGTCTTCCGTCCGAAAAGAATTCTCTGCGGGGAGGAAGAAAAAAAGACGGGGCGACCTGGGGGGTATTCGGACTCCCGCAGCGTCCCAAGAAAGGACGAAAGATGGAAAAAAGGCAAGCCAGAGGAAAAGGACAGAGATGAGAGAGGCATGAGGTGATTGAAAATGCAGGAGGATAGGAAGTCCGTGAAATATGAAGTAAACGCGTATGAGATATTTTCTCATACGAGAGGAAAGGTTGGGTGAATCAAGATTCCTTTCCCTCATCGCTGTGATACTGTGCAAGTTACTGAGTGATGTTAAATGGTGTCAATAATTATGTTAGTTCCTCATTGAATTTCATTCCACCGTTTGGCCGACAAGTCATCCATCTCTCTCATTTCCCTGAGATTTAAATAAGTTAAGTTCGAATGTTAGTCATTGAATATCCTAAAATTATAGCGTTCTAGTTCGGTAAGGAAAGTGAATGCAAACTACCTCATCGTGCCTATGCTGGAGTATGTCAACAGTTAAATATTTTCCGCTCAACATTACTTTATATTTTAACGTTAGTGTGATCGGTGTAACAGGAATTCTACCATTTGACCAATATGTCGTCTATCAAATTCATTTTCCTATGTTTCGAAATAATTTAAAAATGAAATATTAGTCATCAAAAATCCGAAAAGTACTCAGTTCTGTAAGGAAAGTCATTCTACCTCACTCCTCGTCTTACCTCATTCCCTCTCCAAAAACTCTGGTGCATAATGCTGGAGGAAAAGAAGATATAACCAGTTCGTGCTGATGACTTTATAGATAGATTATCAGTCAAAGGAAGACATTGGAGTTTGTAATCAACAAACATTTTTTAAGATACTTGATGATGCTACCACAATAGTGAAATTTCGCATAGAGAAATCTTGGCCACGCCCCTACCTAGGGGCGTGGCCAAGATTTCTCTACGGGAGGAGTTCTTAGAACCATGGAGTAAACTCTGCATTGCCTGAAGTCCAGGGGCAGGAATACTTCCACCAAAAATCCAATGAAAACAAATATAAACTAATTTATTTTAAGATGTATACCCTATGAATTTCCAGCGGTGTTTCCATAGCAGTGGCCATCCTCGCATGCTTTTGTTTATTGTTAGCTTTCTTCTCATTGGGGGTTGAACCCCTAAAACCACCTCCTTGGCTACGCCTCTGTAGATAGCAAAAATCAATTGCGAGGAAAAAATATTAGTTGTTGTCAAAGAAGTCGATTTCCGAAGTGACGAACTGCCTTGTGAACTGTACGTGGCAGCTGCCAAATACTATATGTTGCCACTATTGAGTAGTAGTGCACATTCCAAGTAGTGTGGCGGTAGACTGCGGTAAAAGTTTAATAAAAGTTTCGATTCCACAAATCGATCCACCAGTTGGTTATCCGGATAGTCAACAAACATCGTACGAAAAATGCGCCACGGTACTCGGTTTATCTTAAAGCGGAAAGTCGAAAAAACAGGGCGCAGATTTGCTAAGATATTTTACGGTACAGAGGTGATGATATTGGGGTCTGCGCTCCGGAGATAGGGACGTGGATCGAGATGGGGGCCCGGTGAGAAACGTGAGCAAGGAAAAGGTTGGACCACATTTTTTAGCTGCGACCTGTTGGCAGTGAGATAGTGTGACCGAAAGAACCTTGTTAGACCCTGTGTTTAAGCAAGGTCCTGTGACCCTATTTTTTGCGACAGTTTTATTCCCACGCTTCACTTGTTCGATCGACCCTTTGCTCTGGGCCGATACGAATCCTATCCTTATAAGTTTCCCGGAGTGAATTGAGCTTGTTCCGGCGACGTCTAGCGGAGCGAGAAATGTCCACAGAGCTATTGGATGAAGAATCATTGCCCTACCGAAAGGAATAATTTCCGCAGCCTTAAGGCTACAAAATCCTAGAATTGGTTTTCGGAGTGGTATCCTAGATACGCCGTTGCTAGATAAATATATTGAACGGAATTAACAGTGCAGTAAGTTTATGAAAGATGGTGTTTTGGTGACCGTTCTCAATTTAGTTCATCTTTCTTCGGCATTACGTGCACTTACAACAGAACTGTACACGTTAACGTGAATAAAAGAAATCCCCCGGTTTAATAAGGAGAGATTGGTTTTTTGCTACATTCGTTTTTATAGAGATGACGGCAATGACTTCTCCATATCTTGTATCCTCTAATAGATAGTAATATGACGAATTTCGAAAGGAATAGATGTCGATCGAAAATTACTTCGCTACTGTTACATTATAGACATTCACTGTTTGCAATTTTAGTACAAGGAAACAGTATGTTTGCGAAAGAACTAGTGTAATTGCTGATAGCTATATACGGTCATGTTTCTTCCATTATTCATTCCAACCTTGCCACCTTGTACAGGACCATGGCCCAATTGACGAAAACAAAAATTCATCCCTTCATAGCCTAAGAAATTGAAGGAGAGATTATTCTGTCGTGGTATCTTAGAGGAACTGCTCAGAAAGTGGCAGACCCGGGTTCGATTCAGACTTTTCTTCATTTCTTCATCAAAAATTCATCCCCCAAAATCCGAGATAACCGGGACTCGAATCTGAGACTTTGGCAATAGTCATTTTAATGACCATTTCACCACCGAGCTTGGCTAACTCTAACTAAGCGGGAGTTCCGGTTTACCAATTTCTAGGAATTAACCTATGCGCATTTTGGAAAAAGTCTCCATTCTCAAGACTTAACCAATGGAAAATGAACAAGTTCACATGAAACTTCATTTCCCATTGTGGAGCCCTTGAGAATGGAGATATTGATTCCGAAATGCGCATAGGGTAATTCCAGGTAATCCCGAATTATCCGTTTTCTTACACACGCGAGCTCCGCCTGCCGACATTCGGCTGGAGTGTCTTTAAACCTCTAATTCATTAACATCCGTGCTCCATGTTTCTTTTCTTTCATGAAAATATTTAGCATTCAAGTTTCGGTTTCTTTTCAGCATAACACTTCTAATTTTTATCCCATTAGAAATATAATCCAGATTCGCAAGTATTAATTAACATTTTTATTCGTATAATTTAAGTAATAAAAGGATACAAAGAAATGTTTAGCTGAAGTCATGTTTGTTTTTGTTCTACTCAAGGCAGCAAAAGGTCACTATGAAATTCGCCTGCGGGATAGGCAACAATTGGTGTATGTCATTTTGCCGACGTCTAAGGATACATTCTCCCATGTTGCCAAATTACCGTATTTTCTGGTAAATAACACGCACCTACTAGATAACACGCATTTTAAAAATCTCTTCACTGTGATAATGTGATATATGATAACACGCATTTGAAAAATGCCTTCTGTGATAAATGCCTTGATAACGCGGATTTCAAAATTGTTATTTTGTTGACGAGAAGGTTTTTTCACTACTGAAATATTTATGATAATTACTCTTCTATTTTGAATGGAATTATTTGATTACGTTAACATTTACAATATGTTGGTTGAAATAAAATTGCCCTTATACGTATATACTCCGTGACTTCCGCGATATATGACGTGTGCTGTTTAGTCATTTCTTTCAGAGTTCAATATTCAAGATATTCAATGAAACGAGATTTTCCGTTGTAGGTATATCACGCACTATTATTTTTATCATTTTTGTATATTTTTTGTATAGATAACACGCGAGTTATCTACCGGAAAATACGGTACATATCGTACATACATAACTCTCTACCTTTCGGTAGGTCCATGTGTCTTCGTATTCCCTATTCAATGCCATTTCTTTTGTATTTTGGTAACTTAAAATTTAACTTAAATTTACCTTTAAAACTCATCAAACATTTTTTTGTCTTTGTCTTCCCCTCCGCTTTTTCCGCTGCATCCTAGATTCAATAACATTCTACAGCAATCCATCTCCTCTCAATATTTGACCCACCCATTTCCTCTGTCGAAGTTTAACTATTTCAATCAAAACCCTCTTCTCCCCGATTGTACCTCCAGGTTTGCTTCTCTTTCGAAAAATATTGCAAAACTTTGCACTGATTCCCATAAAATAAGGTTTCGTGAATTTTATCACTACAATTCAGATCTGAATCTGACATAAATTAATCCTCGTATTAACTT
This sequence comes from Ladona fulva, assembly GCA_000376725.2. Taxonomy (NCBI): domain Eukaryota; kingdom Metazoa; phylum Arthropoda; class Insecta; order Odonata; family Libellulidae; genus Ladona; species Ladona fulva. The sequence goes on along the minus strand of KZ308284.1, from coordinate 942,949 downwards.
TAGGTTTCAGGGAGAAAATGGTTATGATGTACCCAAGCTCAATCATAAACAGATATAATGCGTCTAACGAAAACCCTTTTGGAATCCTTTGTGATCGCCAAAACCAGAGGTTCACCAACAACAAAGTAGAGGTTGGGAATCTGCATCGTATTCATTGTTTGTAACAACAATCAGGACCTAAGTTGTTTCAGCGTTAAGTGATGGAGAAAATGTCAACAATTAACAGAGCTTAGCAACCTGTTTATCGACATCAAGGGTGGAGAATACTTCCCATCGGACGACCACGCATACGTAAAATTCGGCCACATAAGAAAGAATCAAGCAGCACTTGAATTTCATGTTATCCACATCAAAAAAATGTACATCCAAATTCAATATGAGAAAAGTATTTTATTGTCTACGTGAAATTAAATAGAATATTTTCCACTTTTTTGCCATTTGGTGTTTTAAGCGATATCGGGAAAAGATATCATTTAAATTAGGGACTTTGTTTAGTGAAAGATGGAAGGCACGTGTCCTCGCAACTGAGCACGTGACACCTGAAGGCTTTGTTAATTGAGCTCTAGACAAACTGAGCTTGTCCCTTAACCTAACAGCCTACTAAATTAATTTCCGACCATCATTTCAGAAGTAGAACTACTAAGTGGCAGTCTTTCCTTACTATATTTCGTCGGCATTGTTTCTGTTCTACTTTTAAATGTAAATCACGTGGGAATATAATATTTCCTTCTTAATATTTAAAGCTCCTTAAATAACATTTTTACCATTTCAACAATCATCTTTTATATCAACACTAGATTAAATTAATTTCCGCATCTTCATTAGTTCTCAAGATGTTGTGAGATCACCGATTTAATATTTCTACATCTTTGGCTCTTTCATTCGTAAAATACGTAATACAATGCGGTGGGATACAATGTTTTAATTAAGAATTAAATACATTGTATTGCTCTTACTCTTAAACTTTTACTGCTCGCTCAGTTGTCGTACGCTCAGTTGTCGCACGCTCAATTGTTGCGCGCTCAGTTGTCGCACGCTCAGTTGTCTCGCGCTTAGTTGTCTTGCGCTCAGTTGTTATGCGCTCAATTCTCGCGAACCGGAGAGGCCACATTTAGCTCCCCAAATGTAAAACTTTGACCGCAGGTTGCCCGAGTCTGATGTAGACTAAGAAACGACCACACCTCTGTAGCCGGTACTAAGCTACTTTTAGAAATGGCTATCCTAATGATACATGAAGCGAAAGAGCCATATACTTTCGGAATTTCCGCAGTTTGATTTTTTTTTAGAGCCAGCAATGCGATAGGGAAAGAGAGAGACCGCATATTAAAAGGTCGACCGCCATCTTCAGCTTTTATTAACCTCCGATTCCAATAATAAATACCGACAATCGTAAAACGCGATCATCGCCTCAAACTCACAGGAAAACGGAACGTTATCTGGCATTCAATAACAAAACAATCTGTATTTTCCTTCTGAATGCAAATAATACCAGTATAAAGTATTTTTCCGGGGCAATCGACCCCCTGGAGGTGTTTGCCTAGTGGTCATTGAGCTGATCCAGTCCTATATTTGAAATAACTCAGTATATCTTGAGAAAATTGTCTTTTCTCTTTAAGTGGGTAAAAACACACTTCACAGAGTATTGAACTGAAAAATGAGACAGAAAGTGTTGGAGAAAAAAGGTTTAATGAAAAGAAACCAAACTGTCGAAAACAACATTAAAATTCCGAAAAGTGAAACCTGCTATTTCTTATTGTTTTGCTGGAGTAGGTCCTTGACAATATAGCTGTAACATCAGAGGTCTATATGTGTATCCAAAATAGGTTTAATAAGTTTTAAGCACGTTATCAAGTTTTATTAAGTTTCACCAGCAAGTTCTTAAGACCACAACTTATCCGGAATATTTTTCGCCTGTCCTTTCGTAACAGGGTGGAGAAAATTGTATCCTTAATTTACTTTTGCCTCATTATCGTTCATGGCTATAATATGTAAGCTGTCCTTGTAAGACAAATGCTGAATACTGGTACACATTTATGTATGTACCTCTTGATTGAAAACTATGAAAGGTGCAGGGCTAATTCATAAGTAGGCGCAATAGACCTTAGCTGAGGGCCTCTCCTATATGGGGCCTCCATAAGACTGTGCTAATAGATTCTCAGTAAAATCGTTCTGGTTTTTCGCTTCAAGAAATAATTTTATATTTGTAGAGTAAGCCTACAAATATGTTTATGGGATGTACTATATTAGAATGTAAAGTCTATCCATCATTATTTGTGATTTGTAGAAATACTATGCATTGTAATTCAAAATTTGTTTATTTATTCTTGCCGTTGTGAAGCGACTGAGGTTTCTATGGGATGTTTTTCTGTACAGTCCTCAGCCTGAAGGCTGGTTTGACCTCATCCCTCCACCATAAGTAACGGAAAGCTTTGGAGAGGGGGCTGAGGCGACTAGGCAAAGTGAGGTGTGACGTAGTTTGCCATTGCTTTCCTCATAGAGGCAAAATGCTATAAGCTGAGCAAGTCTACGTATGCGAAGTACAATGACTCTACAAGAAACACTTTTTGTAACATTAAAAAAAGGAGAGACCTTGATCAATGCCGTTATTCAGCATTAATCATGCCTCACTAGCTTTCACATTATCATAGCCATGAAAAAATCTGAGATAAAAGCTAATGAAAGATACATTTTTCTCTATTCTGCATCAAAAGACAAATGGAAAATATTCCATTCGTCAGGACATGGTAGCCGAACCCTATGGGATGTATATTTGTGTATTTTACGAAAGAATTCGAATCATAATTTCTAGTGAGGGTCTCAAATCTTACCTTTGCGCCTAGGGGTAAGGTAACCTTGGAAACGTGTTATTTATAGGGTTAATTTTTAGACTTCTGCGAACGTTTTCGACTAAGTATAGAAAGTTGAGAAAAGTACCTTACTTATCATCCTGTCTACTATTATACTCACCCATGAGGGGTAAAAAAAATAATGGAAAAGATCAATAGCCGATAAAAAGCAGCGAATCGCTCCATGGATTGGAAATGGAACGCGAAACTGCAGTAAAGAGACGTTCAAAACATTTGCGCTGGAGTTCTCTTCCGGACAACCGCAGTAAAACAGTATATCAGCTATCTTTTCGGCGAAGACCGCCGTACTCTGAGGTCCAAATAAAAACGTAAGAGGCTGCGACCGCCCTGAACCCCGCAAACATACAAACATCGCCCCAAAAGGAAAATGAAACGGGGAGGCATCCGACCGAAAGAGAGGTGTTTCGGAGCAAAATACACTCGCGTATAGGCGCGCCCTCTAGGGTTTTAAATCCACGTTCGTCCCCTTTGCCGAACTCGACGTAGCGTTAAGGTCTAAATGGTCCAAGAAGAGAGAGGAGGCGCGGGGTTGAGGTGAGGAGGGAGTCGATATGGTACATAAAGTAGGAGGATTACAGAGCGGGGTAGAGAAGGAAGCGGGGAAGAAAGGGGAAAAAAGGAAGAGACCGCAAACTAGATAAGGATGATAACTGAAGGAATAAATCTTCGGTGGTGCTCGAAAATCACTCGCAGTCTCCTTCTTTTTACACGCGCTACTTGAAACTCTTTCCATCTCTAAGCTCTCCCTTTTCGGAGCATTCATGGCTTTTCGTAGAGAATTTACCTTTCTCCTTATTATCGCAAACGTTTAGAAGATAATCTCTCGCCAATATCTGGTATTTAAGGTATATTCACAGTGAAATCGGTACAGCGATACGAAATAAGTTCTATATCAAATCAGAGCAGTTTATTCCAATCATGAATAATGCGTAGGACAATATGCTACGCATCTCTCGTCATCTTTTTTTCCGAAAGGAAACGATTGCGTCATAATTACCCGTACAAAATTAGTGGGATGAATGTATTCGACGTCGTACGATTTCTCGGAATCAATCTTACAAACAACTTTAACTATCAGAAAAATCTGCGGCAAGCAACTTAAAAGCTCGGTATCATACAGCGCATTGTATAGTAGGTAGGTGCGATGGAGAGGTTAGAGAACCATATTATTTCACCTTGGTCAGGCCCCATCTGGAATATGCGGCGAGTATATGGAGATCCAGCGGATGAAACGTATACTCGCAAACTCGATAAAGTAGGGCAAAGTGAAAAGATTTGTTAGAAAGTGCTAAGATAGAAAAGCAAGCGTTACAAAAATACTCTCAGCCGTAGGTTGGGAATCCTTGAAAGGAGATTATAAGTTGGGCTGCGATTGCTGAGTAAATTCAGAAAAGTACATTTGCGGAAGACGTAACTGGTATTATATCCTTTTGCTACTTCAGCCGATCCGACAATGAGCATAAAATAAGAGAAATAGATGCGAGGACAAGGCGTTTTAGGGACTCATTCTTTCCGCGAACGATACGTAACAACAATAAGCTAAAGAGGTGACTCGAGCGCTTGGTGTTTACACCTGTCTCACGCCGAAAGGCGGCTTGCAGGGTATTTATGTAGATGTGGATTTAGATCCCTTTCTTATACTTTTGGCAATGTCGTTATACCGTAAATTGTACCAATGTTACGATTTTGTTCCCGTTCTAGTAAATCATGAATTTAATTGTATATCAGTTCCGTTTATCATGCGACTGTTGTATCTGAGAAATAATGCAACAGAGTTGAATATCTCAACCCTCAGAATGGAGACTGTTTCGATGTAACTCCGTGGCACCGAATCGCTTCGATAATTCATTCAAACCCTTTGACGACCCTCAAATCCACCTGACTATAAACAATCGAAACCACGCCTTCGAAACAAATGAATAAATCGCAGACCAATGCGCTATGTATCGTTTTGGGCTGGATGAATGCGAAGCAAATTCTTAAACGAAGGCCAGGAAAATCATTCCGATCTTTCTCTTTTGTTCGAACGAGAAGTTTAAATTTGCAATAGCAGACTTTCGGTCGGTTCAAAGCGCATGAAACGGGAATCTGACAAAAAAATCCGGAAAAAAAATAAAATTCTTTCATCAGTAAACAATAATGAAGAAATAGCATTTAACACCTGGATAACCTGTCTCGCCAAGAAACGTCAACCAGTGCCACAATACGGGATTGGGTAACAGAACTGACGTCCTTAATGAAAGTTCTGGCTTGTCAAGATGTCAACAGCATCATAACTCTTTAAATCTTTCAACATTTTTAATATCATACGAAAATCATGATATTAAAACTCCCGTAAATCGTTCTGGCTTTTCGCTTCAAGAAATAATTTTATATTTGTAGAGTAAGCCTACAAATATGTTTATGGGATGTACTATATTAGAATGTAAAGTCTATCCATCATTATTTGTGATTTGTAGAAATACTATGCATTNAATAATCGAAAGTTAAGAATTCATTTATGATTTAAACTCGAACCCAGCTCTTCCTTTTTTTTCTTAAAAAATTAATCTATCTTTCATGGCACTTTCGCTTACTTATAATGAAGTGTTAAATCCCTTTTAATGCTACACCTTACTCCTCTATTTTACGGCCTCCACCATCAACTCCCATCTAAGTTACCAGCGCTTGATCTAGCACTTCCCCCTAATCCATTTTATCCTCTATCTACTGATGCCTAGTATCCTCCCATCAGCCCTCCTCCTCCCGGAATTCGCGCCCCACTGCCTTCATGCCACCCTCGCCCTACACTTTTGACCTTTATCCGATCTTCAGCGCCCCTTTGGACTCCCTCCGGAACTTCCCCGTGCTGCCCTCGCATCCTTTTGTTAATCTCCTTTCACGCGCATTATTACAAGCGTAGGCTTCGGAAGACAACAATCACCACCAGAGTAATTGTTGACTCTTACGCTCTTAACAAATTAACCTCGTCGTCGGTTGCTAAGTAACACTGTATCGGTGGTAGCAACCAATATTTATTCGTCATGGAGACAGAGAATGCTTCTACATCAAAATAAATACTCGCTAGTCGAATGACGGGATGTGGCGTTAAGATGCTTTTACATTGCTTCACTAGCGATATATAATACTATGTCTATATATCTGGTACTGTATGTTCCAATGCTTCACTAACCACTAGTTTATAAGGCTTTCCGTCACTGTCAATTCTCTCCTACCATATCATGTTGAACGGAATACTTTTCACAGTTCCAAAAAAAAAGGGAAAATTGATCTTTCCTAAATGTGAGTCTCAGTTTTGATAACGTGAAAGCTGCTGAGGCTATAACTTGTTCCACTTGTAGCATTTCTTGTCAGTAAAGAAAACTACCTCACTCCTCATCTTGCCTAATATGCCTCATTCCCTGTACTAGAGGTTTGATAACTGCCGATGGAAAGGATGAGTATCAAATGAGCATAGGTCTGATACTAAGAACACAAATTTCCTATATATATGTATTGATACCACTCTGCAAACTTAGATCACTTGCTGTCTGAGGTCGAAAATCGTTATTTCAGAACTATTCTCCCTTCAAGGAAAATGTAAAGAAAACTTTGCCATTGCCTGCAAAGTCTCCCAAAACGGCTTGAGAATATGTTTTGGCTTGGTAGCTTAATTAGTTAAAGCATCTACCCGGATAGCGGAAGATTCCAGGTTGGTCCTGTCAGACTTTATTCACGTCCGTTTTTCTTTGGGATTATTCTCCGCTTTCTCTAGCATGTATTCCGTCTTAACCATCCTTTCCCATCCCCAAAGACAACTCCCCGCCTCTGCATATTTCCCCTCACCCCTCACCTGATCGATAAAGCAAGCATACTTTCATCATCTTCCTATATTTCATCCATTTCCATTATCGTCTCGTCTTCAGATTCCCTCCCTTTTCCCCACATTTATTCCCTCTCATTTCCCCCTCTTTATATTTCTCCCTCATTTCCTTACGTTCTCTCCAACTCCAGAAACTTATCACGTTATTTTCAATTTTTACGGTTTAAAAAGGTTGTTCGAATACTTTAATTCCTGCAAGAATTCAATTGGTGCATATTTCTTGCAAAACATTTCTTAAATCAGAAATGTTTACCACATCACTGTTGGACGGTATAACTTTTTCCATGCGGAAGTCACTTTAACGAAGAAACGATCGCGTATAACTGTTACACACTAAAAGACTGCTTGCAGGGTATTTGTGTAGATTTATGTAGAATAATCTCCACGTTTCATTGCGGTACGTCATCAACAAATCATCTGCTTTGCTTGTTATTAAGATTCTGTCGCATCATAATCTACTTACGTAACATTTTTTTCATTCATATTAGACTAGCTTAGACTAGAAGTAGACTAGACTTAGACACAAGATGCTATTGTTCACCTAGCCATTGCAGTATTAGATATTGAGAACAATAATATCCAGAAGAAAAACTCCCCGAGGAGAATCGGACATGAAAAAAGACTGACGGGACCGGAATAAAGCCTGCAAAAGTGAACTTTACATGTATTTCACTTTTGCAGGCTTTATTCCGGAAAATATTTTCCTCGTCTAGAATCGAACCGAGGTACAATAAAAAAATAAACTATAAGGTACAATTATAGCATATAATCTTTACGGGGAAGAGATGTAATAATGTGCCAATCTTGAAAATTGGAAAACGTTTAGTTATAGAGTTTTAGGGGAAGATAAATCTTCCCCTCCCCTGCTTTCCCCACCTCTCTCTCTTTCACCTCCGCTTATGACGTCATAGTAAACAGAATGGCCCAATTAACCATCGAAAGACTAAGATTTCGGGATAAAAAGTAGCCTATGTGCCAATTCAGGATATACATTATCACTATGTCTAAATTCATTAAAATCGGTTGGACAGTTTTTCAGTGATGTTATAACAGACAGACAGTCAGATAGACAGACAGGCATAATATTTAAATAAGAGTGTCCCGGTCCCGTCGGAATTGGCCGTTTCTCCTTGGGAATAGGTGCACGCCTTATTGTGCCAAGTAACCTACCCCTACTCCCAATAGAGAAGCGTTTACAACATTGTATTAAAGAAGCACGTACAATTTAAGGCTTAGCAGAGCAATGGATGCCGTGATATAAGTTCCAATTATAGCGAAATTATCATTCTTTACTTCCGTAAGATAGGCTATACAAACATTTCGAAACACTATGCAAATTTCCATGAATTGGTAATTTTACACATCACAGATAGAGAAAAGATTTTTCGTAAAAAAATTCAACCAGCAATCGCCAAACACGACGACTTCCATGGTTAAAAATTATTCTGTTGGAAAAGAAATTAGAAAGTGAATAGTGGGAAAAAGTAGGAAATGTCAACCAGCACGTCGAAAGCCCTGTATTAATTTAAATGGAACTCGTTTTCGTTTGGTCACTAAACTTGTTGTTGAAAATAACTTCCCTTGGTAACGCCAATCAAAATAATCATTTTACCATGGAGGATAAATAAACCTTTGAGGGAAACCTGCCAGCGATTCGTGCGGCCGAAAATTGTTTCCAAAAGGGATTCGTGTCTTGAATAAGTCAATATTTCTCTTCGTTAATTACATCAAAATGTTCCGCTTTTCGCCACGGATACGGGAATAAGAATATTTATTTTAAGAATAAATTTCAAGGAAAAAAGTGAAATATAGGTTGTGTGTGGACAAAGAAATACGTTACAAATCTCAAATACCATACTCAGGATTCAACGAATCGATTCTCAGCCATGTTGCCCATCAGGCTAGTAACGAAATAAGCTATGGTATGGAAACATACCCATTATCGTAAACAATGTTCTTCTTTCAATAAACATTCATTACCAGTCACAACATTACAGATAAAGTTTTATTGAGTGATTTTTCAGGTCGATTTTCATTTTAACTTCCTCGTAAAGCGTACAGTCGTATAGAGGACTCAGAATATTTAGTATATAAAATCATGTAGAATATGGAATATATAAAATACAGACTATATGGATATTGAGACCTATACACCGATTTTTCACAGAAATATGCGATAATATACTCGTAATTAACTATTATTTGTTTATTTTTTGTAAATACGTTGTAAATTGGCTTTCTTGCCAGGTGACAACGCTGCAGGGGATTAATAGTTACTAATTAATTTTGGTTTCAATTGTCTGGCATTCGTCCAAAGACGGGAGTGATGGATGTAATGTATTGGCTCCCGTAGACGATACATTATATATACGAAGCTATGCATTAAAAGGTAACATATTATGCAGTTATCCATTTAAGTATCACACTTACAAGATTAACATGAAACGTTTTGCACAAATATTAACACATTAAAAAGTTAAGTGCTAAAGGTTACGAATTGAATCTGTACAACTTTACTATTGTTTTATAAACTTTTACATAAATTACAAATTTTTACACTATAATACATATGGCTGGATATCCATATAGTCGCGTAATTTATTATTTAATTCCTGTAATGACTAATAATTATAAACTGTAAGAATAATAGATCCTAATAGATATTTCAATAATAACTAATACACCACAATAATATTACACGGTAATACATAGAAACTTATGAACTATCTATGAAATAAAATGGTGAGATCTTAAAAAAAGTAATAGTAAACAATTCACAAGAGGAGGAGGAATCCGTGACGTCACATCATAAAAACTACAGCAATCTAGACTTAAGCTTATTTTTTAACACTTTTGCATTTTTCGGCATTGGCAATCGGCATTGGCAATTGGCATTACGCTATTTATGTTACGTTAGGAACGTAATTAATACGCTTTTGAGTCAACAACCATTAACGCTATCCAGCAATCATTCATGACAGTACCTTCCCTTGCCCTTCCCCCATGTTCCTAATTGCACGCTATTTCTACTCCATTAAGTCTAATTTACTAAAAATAATATTTACTACTCTTACCTCTACAGATTTGACCCACAGGTTTCAAGAAATCAAATTCAAAGGAAAAGTTGACAGCGGCACCACTTCCTAGTAGATACCTAGAAAAACACAAACATCGTTTTAGTTACAGAAAATCTACTAAATTAGAATTAAAGTCATGCATAATGATAATTACCTTTGGCATATCTTGCTTGAAGAAACTTCTTGAACCCTGAAAATAAATTTCCTGAATGGGGAAAGAATCATGACCGTTCCATGCCACAGTTAGTAAGGCGTTAGTACACATAAATTACATGCGTTAAAGGAAAGGTGTTCACGGATCAAGTTTCACAAAGGAAACTTTATGTGAACATATTTCCTCTAATGAATAAGACTTATGATCTAACGTACGGGGAAAACTTATACCTGCCTATACCTATATGCCTAAACCAACATACGGGAATACTCGCCTAGCCAATGACAAAACGGAACTTATAACCATGCACTACATTAACTACTATTTCTACTGAGAAATCACATCTTGTTGTCATCATTCTGTTTCCAAAGAAGCCGCGTTACTAGGCACGAAAAAAGATGACCACAGAAGTATTTCTAAATTTTTCACGAAAATAATTTATACCTCGAAGTGAGACGAAGTTCAAGTAAAATGTTGTGTAGAGTTGTCTGGGAGTATATATTGATAGCGGTTATGAGAGCAGGGCGAAATTCGAAAAACGGAAGTTGATGGATAACCACGTAGAAAGATTGAACCTAGGATGACATTTTAGAAGGCAATGAGAGAGAAACGGATTAGAATAGAAGAGGCCATCGAAGGAAGATGGTTAACTTCGCAGTGTGGAGCACTGAATTCTGTTAAATGACTCATGGGTCCATTATATGATAGAAGAACAAACTGTGAACTACAGATGACGTCCTACTCATAACAAGAGGGAGATAAAGCATTACATTTCCGAAAATTGAGAAAAGCAAAGATGCCACAATGCAATAAGTGATTCGTTTCACCCAAAAGACAAGAAGGGATGGAGAACAGTTTTGTTTTTAGATGTAAACACCATCAAACATGAAAGAAGCAAAAGAAAAACAGTAGAAAAGCCCAGGTGAAGAGGTATTCTAACAGAAGAAACAATTGCTGACAAATAATGCATTCTTGGATATCAGAAAATGGTTCATAAAAACCTACATAAGAAGTAGTGATGCAGAGAAACATGGACTGAACCGGAAGTAAGGAGAAACGATTAGAAGCGATGAAAATCTGATAATCTATAGAGGAATGATGAAAATAAAATAGAAATAGTGAGTAGCCAATGAGTAAATCTCTTAAAAGAAGAGAAAAACTTTGGTAAAGAAAGAGGAAAATTTGGAGATGAAACAGTAAGGCGTGGAAGTTTTCTAAGGAGTGATAGAAAGTATGGTGTAAGATATTTCAACAGAAGAAGGCTTTAGCTGAATCACTAGTGGCAGGCTGTGGTGAGAGTTAAATACAGAAAGAATGACTGAAGCGATTAGAAGGAGGCAGAATGGATTGGAAAGCTGCAACTAACCATTCCAGCCCGCATTGACAAACACATGATGGTTACACGAGAGTTGAATTGGAAATGTGTAATTTGTGAGACTGAATAAGGGTTGAGTTGAAGTAATAAATAAGAATAAAATAGAAGAACAGTATACAATATCACGAGAATAGATTGGATAATATGGTATAAGGAGAATGAAAGAAAGACCACTAATGTTGAATTCGCTCTAAGATGTTCATTCATGCAGACAATAAATAGTAACAATCAGTCTGATATTCCTGTTCAGAACCGCGTCAACAACGAATATAACTTCAAATACTGTACTTTAAACGGTATATTATAGGATTGACGCGTAATAAACAACGAGATGACAACAAAACGCGACTTGTGGATTTTAGTGAAAGGTGTTAGTCTGCAAAAGACGTCCTCGTACCATTCGATGCGGTAGGAATCCCTCCGGTGGGTGAGCCTTCTGCGCAGAGAGTCACTGACCTTACGATTTATCAATCCATCGGCGGAAGAGTCCTCCTTCATGCAGCATCTCCTTGTCCAGGGTAGGAACTCCTCAAGGTCGGTCTTTAGCACCCGCTTCTTCGTCCTCTTCAGATGACTCCTGAAGCAATCCATCCCGGTGTGGAAATTGATGGCGATCCCGACTGAATTCCAACCTAAATATCAATTCGATGATGCAGAAGTATTAGAATACCCCACTGATATATCTCGATCAACCAACAAGCTTTCATCCACATACTACTTCCAAAAAATTTACCTCTTATATGACTGGCTAACAAAGGCTTTAGTCATTTTTCTTTCGCCAATTCCATTTTCTGTGCATGCGTACATGTGAGTTCTCTCCAAAACGTCTCACAGCGGGCTACAATTGAAATAAGTTAGTCAGGAGGTCGAAAATGGTTTTTTTAGTGTCTTTTTAACGCATTTAGATGAAAATTTAAACGCAAAGTCATATAATTCAACCTTTTTTGAATCAAGAAGCAAATTTTTAAGTACGTATGTATTTCGCTATAAGAAAAAAACATTTTTGGCCTCCTGGCTAGCTTTTTTCTATTCTAGCCCACTGTGCGAGTGTTATCAGAGATCACATTCAAGTCGGAAAAACAAGGTTAAAAGGTCGTTATTGGAAACGTTCATTGGCTGAGGTACCACTGTAGCATATGATAAATGGTTCAAGAGCTACCCACTCTAATCTGTTCTGACTCAATGAGTTCACTGAATGCCATCACCTGTTATGAACCTGTGCACCCACTTGTCCAGGAAGTGCAATATCTGTGTAGTAGACTTAGTGATAGAGGAGTCCAAGTAAAATTTCTTTGGATTCCTGGACATGTGAACATAGCAGGAAATGAGGCAGCAGACAGGGTAGCAAAAGAAGCCACAAGAAAGCCTACAATAGATTTTGAAGAAGTGTCCTCAGGAGATCTGAAGTCCCAACTCAAAAGTATTGCCCTCAAGGACTGGGAAGAGCAATGGTCTTCACTAACGGAGAATAAGTTACGTGCAATTAAAGAAACCATTAAACCTTGGGGCTCTTCTGTCAGAAAGAATAGGAGGGAGGAAGTAGTTTTAACTCGTTTGAGAATTGGACATAGTGCACTGACGCACTCATACCTTTTTACAATTCCCCGTATACCTCCCCACTGTGACAAGTGTAACACCCAACTCTCTATATGTCACATCCTCACTGAGTGCAGGATCTATTCTAGTGAACAGGAGAGGTGTTTGGGAGCAAGCACACTGAAGGATGTCATTGCAGATGATCATGGCAAGGCAGACAAAGTTATTTCTTTTATGAAGGAGACTGGACTCTTCCAAAGAATCTAACATAAATGTGGGGCTTTTCTTTTTCCCCCTTTTTATTTTATTTAATTTTTATTCATAACACTATGGCTAACTCACTGCATTGCTACAAATAATATTCATTGTTCATTGTTCTTTTTGGTGTAAAAATTAAATTATGGTAATTTACCATCACTGTTAATAGCCAGTATGCTGAGAAGGTGCAAAATGACCTCAGCTGTCGAGGCACCTATCAAAACTACTACTACTACGATAAATGGTCCCCTTCGGTCTTTAATCTGATTTCAGCACTTACAATCCTTTATCCTCTTAGAAAACTATTATTTGAACCTTAATGTAGTGGATGCATAGTGCCGTAAAATGTTCAGACAGCGCAAACTACTTTTTATTCAATTCCACTAACGCCCTTCTCCGCCTCACTCATAAATTTATCCTTTGACCTTTCATCCGTCCCTATAACACTTTTCCGACCCCTTCTAATTTCACCCAACATGACCATCACGTCTCTCAACATATTCTCCATTATCGTCCTATCCAAACTATTTTTCTATTTCCTCATCGACGCTCAAGGCCCAACCCCTTTCCCCAAATTCCTTCCCTCTGGGTCTATCGCACCCTTACTCAAACTCCCCTTGACTTTCATCCACCCCCATTTCACCACTTTACCTCTTCTCATCTTTCCCTCCTCCTTTTATTCATTATAATTCCCCTCTACCTTCATTGCTTCCCTCAGTTATCCCTTCCCATTACACTCCCGTATGTTTTCCCCACGGCACTCCCCAATTCTCTCCATCGGCCGAATTCCTCCACAGATCCCTACGTCTTCCTCTTCTCCAATTCCCTGCTTTCTCCTCCTCCTTTATCCTCCGCGTCGCTTTAAAGCCCTCCTTCTTTCCTACTCTACCTTGTCCATTATCTCCCAAGGTATTTTCCCCTTAGTATTCTCCAAGTCCGTATCGCCTTACCGACAGCCTGAAGATGCAGACTCGTGTTTCGAAGTATTGAATATCGTTATTCGGAAGAATTTCAGGACCATCCATCTGCCCATATTACAATACGTGACGCAAAAATATAGTACTCATAAGTATGATAAGACCGATTTTTAAATAATCGGGAATTTGTCAGCTTTTCCACTTCCTTTCTCAGCGAAAAGAAAAACTTGATACTTCACCTCTGTAGGTATTACTACGGATACCAGATTTCAGAGAGTAAAAGTAGGCAAAATCCTAGCGCAAGGGTGGCGAACCTTCCGTGACGAGAGTGCCATATTTGATCAAAATGAAGGGCTTGCGTGCCAATGCAGTGCTTAACAATAGTGAGATGTTGATATTGTCTATTATTATATAATATTATTATATAATAATATTATATAATCGATGTGATTAAGTTGTAGTAATCGAAGTAAATAACCATTACTGCTGGATAGAATCCACATTATTCACTTTATTCAATTAAGAACGCATAACAAGAATTGTTCCGTGACAAAATAACTGTTACGTGCCACTTTGGGTACCCGTGCCATACGTTCGCCATCCCTGTCCTAGCCCATGGATTATAGGTAACCCTCAAAGTCCACTTTGTGAATCACGAGCCTAGCTTACATATGCAATGCAGGTATATCCTCCAAGAAAGCGCCAAGACCGTTTGGCTGTTTCCATGACTTCGCAAATTACACTTTACAATCAAATGTAAAGATGATATTGGGGGCAGAAACTTTAAGGGCTTATGGAAACCATCATCGTTAGAGATTACTCCTACATTTTTCCCTGACTAATGGAAAGGGGGGGGCCAATGTGGGTTGCCAAACAAATAGGTCAAAAGGGGGGCATTTGTCTACCCTAAGCATTCCACATTATCGAAGAGTTTATCCCACATACTCCAGTTTTCCCAAAACAAATTCCTTTTCCTTTATGCTATGCCCCGATACTTAAGACTCACTTTCAGGCTGCTAATATATTCCGGATGAATTTATAAAAGATTTGCAGATGTTCGTAAACAAAAACTTGTCCAAAATTCCAAAAACTTGGAAAGCCTTCCTGTTCACTTTACCATTACGCAGAACGCTTACATATTGCAGGAAAAAATGTTTAACAATAGACTTGAAAACAAAGTCGATGTTCATTGAATTCAGCTTGTTACTCGTGATATTATTACCTACCTCCTGCTTCAAACCTGTGAGTATATGTTAAAAATATTTTCAATTTCTAAACAACGGAAATACAACCTTTAGCAGCTACAAAATTTGAGATGCTGCGTTGAAATATTTCTGCAGGAGTTTGAAAACTTAATTGCCTTACGGTTAAAAGCAAAGGAAAGGCAGTATTATACTCGTAGTATACTTCTCTAAAGGAATACACTCTTTCAGAGGGGGTATATGCGTAAATGTAAATCAGCGGAATATTGCTCGTCTTGTTTCACCGAGTCCTCCCTTTTCTATTGACGATGTGCCACAATTAAATAATCTAATGCAGAAATACCGAACGCCAATTTAGTGAGCTCCCGAGTAGCCAAGTGGACAACGCGTTCGACTTCGGTGAAAGCGGTCCCGGGTTCGATTTCCTGTGGGGGGCCTACGTGCGAAATGACCTAAGCCTTGGAAGCACTTCCAACAATACTACCACTACCAACATCCTCCCAAGTTTAGCTACAAGATCCTCATATTTATTTAATAACTCGTTGCAATTTGGTCGCGTGGCAACGTTCGAGGGGGCGTAAGAAAAAATAATAATGATAAAATTTGTTCGGAATTCGCCCAAAGACGGGAGGAAAACCCCGCCGAAAACCTCCCGTGGATACTACACACTTATCAAGTCTAGTTATAGACTAACATCTAAACAAAACACAGATACAAATAGAAATAGTTGATACATGATGTTGTACACTATATGCACACTATACAATAAAAGATCTGAGAATATAGTCATTTGCTTGAAGATAGTAAAAGTGACTGAAAATTAAGGATGATGTAGAAATTAACAATTGAAATTTTAAAATTTTTAAACTTCATTATGAAAATTTCAACAAAAGGAACTGATTTTAATTTCGTCATTACGGCAGTATGTAATTCGCAATGGTTCACAATCAGTCTTTAAGTCGAGAATTAATTATATACGTAGGGTTTCATTTAATCAATCAGTATTTATAAACCACCCGTTTTCTGTATCTGTAGTAACTATGAAAACTGCGATTGTTTGTTTTTTTTCTTTTTTTTTGTAATTGTGATTCTTTTTTTGTAATTGTAATTTCTGTAATTGTTCTGTTTTTCCCTTTCAGATAATTAAGAATGTGCTTTGCATATTATACAAGTGTATTTCCATCTGTATCAGCTACGCAAATTGTTCTTGTTTCTCCATTCAGATCTATTTAAACTGCCTTCTCCTTGAACTTAGCTATCCGTAGGTTTCGCAGGTTTATCACACGCCCCCTTCTTGTGGTTGTTTTCCTGCTGTGATGTATTTTTTCCTAAGCGTAAAGTTATGTTTTTAAACCCACTAAGTAGTTTTCTTCCGTGCACTCTTTTTCATTCTGTCTCTTCCTTTCATACTCTGTATGACGAAGGGTTAGATGTACGAAGAGAGAGTCTAGTCTCAATCTCGCCCTAATAAAGACGTTTTATTATTATTATTTTCAACCCGACATCAGATGTGGGCCTTCTCTTCGAGTATATTCACTATTTGGCCATGTAGCTCGCCTTGGATCGTCCGTGCTTCGCATTCACTTCCCCGCCCACCCCCTCAATACCACACACTTTCTATCTACTTATCGCTTTTCCTCCCTTCACTTCCACTCCTCGCATTTCCTTCCTCCTGCCATATAAACCCTCCAGTACACTCCCCTTTCCTTTTCTATCTTCCCCCGCCCTCCCATGGGTGCCGTCGTCTCCTACGCCGGAATGAGGCCGCTGTCCTATCTCCTCCATCTAAAGGCAGCTCCGTTATTTTCATTCCATTTGTCTCCCACTTCCCATCTCTCGATGGACCACGCCTACCTCGGAGGTGTCGCACTCCCAGGGGGAGGGAGAAATTGGGAAAGGGTGGGATGATGGAGAACGGGAAATGGTGAAGGAAGGGTTTATTCTGGTGCGGTAATGGGAAGAGCGGCATGTGAAAGGGGTGCGGGCAGTGACAGAACAAAGGGGAATGCTTAAGTACGGAGAGGGGCCCACCGGTGGTGCGGTAGCGACTGCCGTATCAAAATTTACTGGAATCGTTTAAAACCGTTCTGCACACGGGAGGGGAATTATTTTGCAATTATGGATTCCATTCAATCTGTTAGGTCGCTAAGATGGCAGCAAATTAAGTTTATAAAAATATCTATTGAAATATTAAAACATTACGCAATCAAGTTTCCGTATTGCTTCAATAAACGGACAGCCGGATTAAACATATTAGAGTCACCAGGAGATATGCGTCATTTGACTGGAAAGTAATGAGCCCGAAGGTCCCTTCTCCACCAATTGCTATGGTGAGGGAATGAGACCTACTATACAAGACTGGGAGTTAGGTAGCTCGTCGTAGCGCTCCTTAATTAGTCTGAATACTATCAGCGGTAAATGACCATTTTGATTTCATCACAATTACTCTATCAATAACCCAGTTCACAGCATGAGAGACCTAAAACGAATTCCATTAATCAGCTTCGCTCATACCTCAGCAGCTTTCATATCATCACAATCAACAAGACTGTCAGAAAAGTGGATGAAAGATACATTTTCTCTATCCTGTACCAAAAGATAAATAAAAATTATCGTTACCTAGTGACGGTAGCAGGATAAACATCATCATAAGTTTATGAACCCATGTGGTAACCGGGATACGTATTTTTAAAATATATGTTTCTTTAGCTCATTCGCGTTATGAAGGCGCTTACTCAGTAGCCTACTGCGCAGATGGGACTAGTCCAATTCAGAAAATAGGGGAGGTAGCAGAAGCTTCCGGAATGCAGAAAAAATAGGCATAGCGGGAATTACCCCTCAAAAGGCCTCAATCTCCTCCATTTTTTCCCCTCTATCGGGACGCCGAATGCCTTCCTAACGCGAATGGGGTATACAAGAATATCTATAGTTTTTACATAAGGAAATCAGTAATGGTAAAT
The DNA here is from genome assembly GCA_000376725.2 of Ladona fulva. Lineage (NCBI taxonomy): Eukaryota > Metazoa > Arthropoda > Insecta > Odonata > Libellulidae > Ladona > Ladona fulva. Next base: position 924,741 of record KZ308284.1, on the reverse strand, counting down.
CAAGACCTAGAGAAACGAGAAAATCTTATATACCTTTTATGTCTACGCAAACCTTGTAATGATGCAAAAATAAGAAAAATCATTAAATAAAGGAGCGATTATAAATGAATATCCAAAACGTGAACTGGCATCGATACGTCATAGTAATCGAAGATTATTAATCGAATATAAATATAACCGAATATTATTGTAATTTAGAATATTGTCCAAATCCCATCGGTAATATTGTCGATTGATGACTCAAATACTTCACTAACATTAGCATTATGAAGCGTTTCTTTACAAAATCACCAGTAAAAAAAGAAATAAAACCTTTATTTCTGGCGTAGTAGACTGANGTGAGCTCCCGAGTAGCCAAGTGGACAACTCGTTCGACTTCGGTGAAAGCGGTCCCGGGTTCGATTTCCTGTGGGGGGCCTACGTGCGAAATGACCTAAGCCTTGGAAGCACTTCCAACAATACTACCACTACCAACATCCTCCCAAGTTTAGCTACAAGATCCTCATATTTATTTAATAACTCGTTGCAATTTGGTCGCGTGGCAACGTTCGAGGGGGCGTAAGAAAAAATAATAATGATAAAATTTGTTCGGAATTCGCCCAAAGACGGGAGGAAAACCCCGCCGAAAACCTCCCGTGGATACTACACACTTATCAAGTCTAGTTATAGACTAACATCTAAACAAAACACAGATACAAATAGAAATAGTTGATACATGATGTTGTACACTATATGCACACTATACAATAAAAGATCTGAGAATATAGTCATTTGCTTGAAGATAGTAAAAGTGACTGAAAATTAAGGATGATGTAGAAATTAACAATTGAAATTTTAAAATTTTTAAACTTCATTATGAAAATTTCAACAAAAGGAACTGATTTTAATTTCGTCATTACGGCAGTATGTAATTCGCAATGGTTCACAATCAGTCTTTAAGTCGAGAATTAATTATATACGTAGGGTTTCATTTAATCAATCAGTATTTATAAACCACCCGTTTTCTGTATCTGTAGTAACTATGAAAACTGCGATTGTTTGTTTTTTTTCTTTTTTTTTGTAATTGTGATTCTTTTTTTGTATTTTTAATTTCTGTAATTGTTCTGTTTTTCCCTTTCGGATAATTAAGAATGTGCTTTGCTTTCTTTACAAGGGTATTTCCATCTGTATCAGCTACGCAAATTGTTCTTGTTTCTCCATTCAGATCTATTTAAACTGCCTTCTCCTTGAACTTAGCTATCCGTAGGTTTCGCAGGTTTATCACACGCCCCCTTCTTGTGGTTGTTTTCCTGCTGTGATGTATTTTTTCCTAAGCGTAAAGTTATGTTTTTAAACCCACTAAGTAGTTTTCTTCCGTGCACTCTTTTTCATTCTGTCTCTTCCTTTCATACTCTGTATGACGAAGGGTTAGATGTACGAAGAGAGAGTCTAGTCTCAATCTCGCCCTAATAAAGACGTTTTATTATTATTATTTTCAACCCGACATCAGATGTGGGCCTTCTCTTCGAGTATATTCACTATTTGGCCATGTAGCTCGCCTTGGATCGTCCGTGCTTCGCATTCACTTCCCCGCCCACCCCCTCAATACCACACACTTTCTATCTACTTATCGCTTTTCCTCCCTTCACTTCCACTCCTCGCATTTCCTTCCTCCTGCCATATAAACCCTCCAGTACACTCCCCTTTCCTTTTCTATCTTCCCCCGCCCTCCCATGGGTGCCGTCGTCTCCTACGCCGGAATGAGGCCGCTGTCCTATCTCCTCCATCTAAAGGCAGCTCCGTTATTTTCATTCCATTTGTCTCCCACTTCCCATCTCTCGATGGACCACGCCTACCTCGGAGGTGTCGCACTCCCAGGGGGAGGGAGAAATTGGGAAAGGGTGGGATGATGGAGAACGGGAAATGGTGAAGGAAGGGTTTATTCTGGTGCGGTAATGGGAAGAGCGGCATGTGAAAGGGGTGCGGGCAGTGACAGAACAAAGGGGAATGCTTAAGTATGGAGAGGGGCCCGCTGGTGGTGCGGTAGCGACTGCCGTATCAAAATTTACTGGAATCGTTTAAAACCGTTCTGCACACGGGAGGGGAATTATTTTGCAATTATGGATTCCATTCAATCTGTTAGGTCGCTAAGATGGCAGCAAATTAAGTTTATAAAAATATCTATTGAAATATTAAAACATTACGCAATCAAGTTTCCGTATTGCTTCAATAAACGGACAGCCGGATTAAACATATTAGAGTCACCAGGAGATATGCGTCATTTGACTGGAAAGTAATGAGCCCGAAGGTCCCTTCTCCACCAATTGCTATGGTGAGGGAATGAGACCTACTATACAAGACTGGGAGTTAGGTAGCTAGTCGTAGCGCTCCTTAATTAGTCTGAATGCTATCAGCGGTAAATGACCATGTTGATTTCAGCACAATTACTCTATCAATAACCCAGTTCACAGCATGAGAGACCTAAAACGAATTCCATTAATCAGCTTCGCTCATACCTCAGCAGCTTTCATATCATCACAATCAACAAGACTGTCAGAAAAGTGGATGAAAGATACATTTTCTCTATCCTGTACCAAAAGATAAATAAAAATTATCGTTACCTAGTGACGGTAGCAGGATAAACATCATCATAAGTTTATGAACCCATGTGGTAACCGGGATACGTATTTTTAAAATATATGTTTCTTTAGCTCATTCGCGTTATGAAGGCGCTTACTCAGTAGCCTACTGCGCAGATGGGACTAGTCCAATTCAGAAAATAGGGGAGGTAGCAGAAGCTTCCGGAATGCAGAAAAAATAGGCATAGCGGGAATTACCCCTCAAAAGGCCTCAATCTCCTCCATTTTTTCCCCTCTATCGGGACGCCGAATGCCTTCCTAACGCGAATGGGGTATACAAGAATATCTATAGTTTTTACATAAGGAAATCAGTAATGGTAAATCAAGACCTAGAGAAACGAGAAAATCTTATATACCTTTTATGTCTACGCAAACCTTGTAATGATGCAAAAATAAGAAAAATCATTAAATAAAGGAGCGATTATAAATGAATATCCAAAACGTGAACTGGCATCGATACGTCATAGTAATCGAAGATATTAATCGAATATAAATATAACCGAATATTATTGTAATTTAGAATATTGCGCAAATCCCATCGGTAATATTGTCGATTGATGACTCAAGTACTTCACTAACATTAGCATTATGGAGCGTTTCTTTACCTGTGACATATCTATTCTGTGAGGTACTCTCTATCATTTATTTTGATGCAATCATACCGCTTAGGAATGTCCTGGTATTGATGCCTAATTGGTGGTTGTGCCACATTGCGGAGCCATCGCTTTCTCTTTGTTAAATCCGGCAATTGAGTCCTCAGGAACCTCAGAAACAAAATCACCAGTAAAAAAAGAAATAAAACCTTTATTTCTGGCGTAGTAGACTGAATAATCCACAGACACCTACCACTAGGTCCACATATGAGTCCTGAATTACCCCATTTACAGCCATTCTCTAATTTTTTCTCAACAAGAATTTTCCTTTATGCTACTATAAGTTTCCTTTCCTAGTACATTTAAACTAGCGTTCTTCTCTATAACAACTTCCATTTTTTCTTCAGCTATCCGTCTTATATGGATATCTATACGCTCACCTCCAGTTTGATCTCTTAAGTAAAAACAACTATTCTTTGCGTCCATGGCAACACACATTCCGTAATTAACAGATTTAATTTTTGTTTAGACCAACGAAGTATAGATCATATCACATAACTAGAGTCACAGTATTCATTACTAGAACTTCATATTTGTCGATTGTTCATTTTGACCAGTTTGATGATAAATATCACCTAATTTGGTGACTAATTTTAACTTATTAATTTAATATACCAAAAAGAAAATATTAAATTTTCTTGGATAAAACATTAGAATAACAAGACATTTCTTCTCGAATATCTTGGATGCTAACCTTAAATGACGTCACGGCATTTTTAGAATTGCTGACTACTCCCTCCCCTCTACGTCACAAAGTGTCACGTGGAGCTTCATACCCTTTTCCTCACGTCACAAAGTTGTCACATGGCTCCTTAAGGCTTTAATTTGCATTTTATACTAAATAACTGCTTGATTTCCCTCTACTTTTCTTTGGTGCAGCAAGGATTCCGTAGCAAAATTAAAACGGGAAACGCTGATATAATATTCTAATTTTTTTCTGTTTTTTTTCAAGTCCATTCTTCCTTGGGATTTTTCCTGGGTGCGCACCATCTTGCGCTAGATCATCCATACCCGTTTTCTATGTTTATAATACGAATTGATACAGTGGTGCCTTGCTTAACGACGGTAATCCGTTCCAAAATTGTTGTCGTTAACCAAAATCGTTATTAAAGGCAGAAATTTCCACAGCCACACTGCAAGTCAAATTGGCAGATGAAGCTCATCAAACTTCGGTACACATAATTTACCCAATTAAATTATCAACTAAAATACTATCGTTAATAAAATTAATAGCCGTAAAAGAAGATCTCCATTGTAAATCTTTACCAAAAGGCGTCGTTAACCAAGACATTTTGAACATAACCGTACGTCGTTAACCAAGAACGTCGTTAAGCAAGGCTGGCGTTGACCGAGGCACCTCTTTATCTCTTTGCAAACAAATATCCTCGAGTACCACCATATGGAAATGAATGAAACGAATATATTTCTGTTGAATTTCAATGGATATTTCTCCAGTTACGTTATTCAAAATTCTGCAACAAAGTTTCACGAATTTGTGGCCTCACATTGTGTAACATTTTCCACCTACTCATGTCATAAAGTGTTTCTACTATTAAATTGCAATCTTTGACACATACGTACCCCATTATTGCCACTAACAGCATCATTCCGCCTCAATTACTGCTTTCCCCGAGACAACAGACTAGTTACCTCATACACGGGCCCTGGGATTTCATACAAAAAATCCTTAACAACTTGGACCCTTAAGAGAAAAAGAAATTGAGTTGATAAAAGTTTTCCCTATACTTTGGGCGGTCCAATTTCCGCTATTGCTGGACCTTGGAGTGACAACCTCCGAATCCGAAACCACTTTTGTCGTCCACCTGTTGCCGGCGACCAGCGCGCCACCACACGATGGACCCAAACTTTCCCATAATGCAATTGGGTGACTAACGCGCCCTACGAGGTGAGAATAATGAACTGGCGTCCCACGCATAATGTTTGTGCTCCCTTGACATTAACATTAAACTGATAGCTAGCCGCAAAACGCTACTTCCGCTGGGCCAACTTTAATTACCCGAGTTTCTGATGTACGTTCTGGGGAATATTAACTCCAAACGAGTTAGTGAAAGTGAGCAAAGAAGTTCAGGGTCTTTACTTGAATGGGTTACATGGAATAGCAGTCTCAAACTCGCCGTGAAAGAAAATGTATTATTATTAATATTTACTACGTTCTCGCCACAAAATGAAGGTGTTATGGGAACGGACTGACGTCAAGTTCTATATGATTACAAAGATCGTTAGGATTCATTTAAAATGTTCTAATTAAGTGTTAGGTATCCAGGATTACTGACTTTTGAATTAAATATAAGCTAATTTCAACGTTTAACTTCTCTAAACTGGCTGCCTGTGTTTTTGGTACTACCCCTGTTGTTGATATAATTATGGGAACTATGGTTACATTTTTTTTAAATTTCCATTGTTTTTTATATTTCTATTGCTAACTCGGAGTACTTGGTTATTTCTCTTAAGTGCTTTGAGGATTCGAGCTGAGAGTTACTGCTATGTTAATTATTATACCCTCCTGATTAATTTTATCAATGAGGACTAAATCTGGTCTATTGGCTTTTATGGTGAGGTCAGTCATGATTTCTCTCTCCCAGTGTAATTTGTTTTTTTTGGTTTTAATTATTTAATTTCATTATTATTATTTTTGTTGTTGTTGTTTTGTCTGTTGTTGTTGTTGCTGCTGCTGTCAGTTTTCTTGTTGATGTTATTATTATTATTATTGTTGCCTAGGCGATGTTGAAAACGAAGAGTCTCTCCTTTCATTCAACCCATATGCAGTGACATATGTGAAAAATATTACATTTAATTGAACAAATCAGCGATTGGATAGAAGGCAAGCCTAAGGATTTGCAGTCATTTAATTGCAGTGAGTGCGATTTTTGAGGATGCAGGATCATGAGGAAGTTGTAAGTGTTCCGTAATATTTCATTAAAATTTGTATTGCTGCTTGAAAATAAGTTCAAGAATTTGAGATATAATTCTCCGAGCCATTATCAAAATCTTAGTGTAGTACGTTTAGAGATTGTATGAAACATTTCCTTAAGATCGAATTTAAACTTAAATGCGCAAAAACGTTCCTTAGAGCACCTTGAGGTTTTTTATGGTAAATAGGTAGCACTGAAGAAACAGAATGTATGTATTTTAAGTTCCTCCCCTATTTCAGATAAATTAATAAAATGGAAAGTCATGAATGTTTTTCGAGAAGTTCGTGTAAATGCTGCGATATTTTGCTCGGTATTCTTTGAAATGAACAAGAAGTGCTTAATCATGTATACGAGGTTCACGATTTTAGTAATAGTATATTGCGTTGCAGTATTACTTCTCGAGCCATGTATTAAGAAAGTATATCTCTGATAGTTCCTTACTTTGGAATTGTTATTAAAATATTTCATCTAAGATATGAATAGAATAGAAACATCTTTGTTATAGGCGAGATTGGGACTGTGAAATCCCCTCCTACATATAACCCATTTAATTTGCATAAAAGGAAACAATATAATACTAAAAAAGAGAAAAGAAGGAAGAAACTATGTGTGGCTATAAAGTCAAAAGCTTAGGAAAACATTTCCACAGCAGGAATACACCCACAAGAAAGAGGGTGAGAAAAACCGGCGAAACCTACTGCATGTAATGACTTAATTTTAAACTAAAGAAAATTAATACTATAGCCTGAATAAAAGAGGAAAAAGAACACTCACAAAATCCTACAAAATTTACCAAAAATCAATCAAAACAAAGAACGCAAAACAAAAAAAAACATAATGGCGTAAAAAGTTACAACACCAGAAGACATTAAAATATACATAACAAATGAGATAGAGTTTAAAAATATAAAATAAAATTTATGCTAATACTAAAATCACCCAAAAGGATCGTTAATTGCTTTTAGAAATGCATGAATGAGATAAATGTTAACAATGTTGAAAAGAAGAAAAATTTCGCGACATTTTTATGGCTGGGTAATTAACAATACAGCAATTAACAAGGCTCGAATTGCGATCGGAAGATAGATGAAAATTCACTTCCAAATTTCCTGACCTCGTTCCATCAAAACACTTCCTCCGCGACAACGAAAGTTAAAAGAGGAACGGCGTCGTCACCGCAGAGTGCAAAGGGTAAAGTACCACAATTCCCCGCAAACTTGGACAAAATGATTTTTCCCGGAATGTCTCAACGCCAAGGAAATGTGTCACCCTGGCCCTTAGCACTGTCCTCCCCATCACTCCTGGGAGCGTTTCTTCCTTTTCCAAATTCCTTCATCCCCTGTCAAGGCGTCGAAGGCGGATGGGGAGGGAAAAGGACTGCTTGGAAAAGATGGGAATTCCTACACAGGAAGTAACTTTTGAAAAAGAAATGCCTTCGAAGCAAGGAAAGGATAAGGACGTGCGGGAGGAGAGGTCACTTCGCTATAAATTGTGGGCGTCATTATCATGCTGTGGTTATCGTAAACCCAGTAGAAATAGTATTGTGTTCATTAGTAATTATAATCACCAGACTAGCTAACACTTGCACAATAAATATGCTTGTAAAATGTAGCAAGGTGGTAAGAAATATAAATTGACGGCTATTTGGTTAGGAATATTAATGTAGAAACGTGCCAAATTTTCATCCAGAATAATTTTAATTGTCTAGCTTTAGAATAGGTGTCGAACTTACTTCACGCGTGCCCAGTGGCGCGGGAGAGATTTTTTTAGCACGCGGGAATCTCACGGAACCAACTTGTCACGCCTTCTTCAATTAAAAACTGAGGTACCAGAGTAAATATATGTATTGTGTTCATTAGTAATTATAATTAATGATTATGTACTTCGATTACTAAAACTTAATTACATAGCTTCCAGAATAATAGAGATAATATCAGCATTTCACTTTGGCGCCACATTGTCACGCAAGAACTTATATTTATCAAACATGGCACTCACGCCACAAAAGGCTCTGTTCTAGATATCCTGTAAGTTACTCTTACATTATCTGTGAATGCTAGTTCATGAGACAGAAGTTCATTCTGAATAATGAATAATTTAGAAAGACAGGAAAGCCTGTTCAAAACCCTCAGTGGGTTGATGTTCAATAAGAGTCATACACGTACTCTTGCCGTTTGAAAAACCGTCCTAATCAGGAAAATATAACAATTCAAGCTGCCGTTCATACTTATTTATGTTATGATAAACTATTTATCGTAGCTGATGTTTACCCGTATGATGTTTGCCTATATGATTTAGTAATAAAACGGTGAAATTATTGGAAAACATAGCATATTACACCAATGATTGATCTCAAATTAGCACACATTCTTAAGTAAACCGCGATACTTGCATAAAAAGGCGCGCTTAAGAGTTTAGGAAAGAATGACGTAATAATGAAGACTTAGCGAACGAAACTGGCAAATGTTTCAAAACTCACGATCACTTCATTGTAACATCGTGCATCCAGTTTCAGGAATTGAGGATGAATTGGGTGAAGAAACAAGATCGTACACAGTATTTTTTTATTTTTTCTCGATTTATAATTTTTGAAACTAATTTTCATTCATGAAAAATGCTTACAATGAGGATGATTTATATAAAGGACATATTACCCACAGTCTCGCCTAAGTAAAGACGGCATTTATCCACATAAGATCAGGTATGAGTTAAAACTTTGGAGAAATTAGGAAACTTCGATGGAAGGTTAGGAAGGAAAAAGATGAGGCAAAAGTTGAGACGGAACAACAGGTGAAAGAGATAATGATCAAAGAAGAGAATAAAGGAGGACGAAAGGAAAAGAGGGAAGGAGAGCTCAATTGGAATGAAAGGATTTCGTAGAAAAGATTAACTCAAGGATAAAAAATATGAATAGGGATCCCAAGAAAGGAACTTGGAATTGGGGAATAATGAAGGGTTCGGTATAACACAGAATCATGGACCAGCAGAATACAATTGTCGAGATGTATACAGGAAATCATATGAGGTTTAACTGTACTACCAAACCTTGACTCCCACGCAGTGTTTAAGTCATCCAATCTAATTTCAAGGCCTTCCCTGATTGGTTGACTGAATTTGAACTCAGTTATTACCATTGTTTTGGCTAAACCTTGTTCCTATCTACATAAATGCCTTGAATAATACTTAATAATCAAATATGGTTTTGATTTCTGTCGTCTCCTTGATTACTTAGGGCTTTCATAATCTAAAGAATTCATTCGGTTGCCAAGGGTAATGATCGAGGGACAACTTTTCACAAGTACAGATATCTTGACAACTGTGAAGAGCTCCCTTCAAAGCGCACTTTTATTGGAGTATCGGGAATATTTTTGGAATAGGAACGTATTTCAAATTAAATTTTAAAATAGTTAAAGCTTGCAAAAGATGCGAACTAACTTTGCGTACATTTCTCATGGAGGCCATTCCGAACAATCTGGAATTGAACCCGACCCTACTAGGTGAATAGCGTCTGTAGTCGAATTGGAAAGCGTGAGGAGTTTCGTTGAATTTTGATTGAGAGGTTCTAGGTTAAGGCGTAGGCAGAATACATATAGGCAAAGAAATGGGAAGAAAAAGAGACTATTGCCTGGCATTATATTGTATGCTTAAAATGGACTTCAATTATTGTTCATTTTAGGGCCAAGAGTTATGATGGTATGCTAGAGTTTAAGTGAAGGTTGTAATTAACCTCCTGAATATATGATGAATTAGCATGGATATTAACTATATTCTTCACTTAAACCCAAACAAGCCATTATAAAACTAGGCCTTAAGGTGAACATTAGTTAAAGTCCATTTTAAGTATACATTACAATACAGGGCCTAAGAGAACTATAACAACAATTGTTGCCTGAGAGTATTAGTTAAAGTATTTTCAATGATTGATGCTATTTATATTTTGATTGTTGCCCAAGAGTACTATAATTAATGACGAATAACAGTGATAACAATTGAGCCCACGATTTAATTACATTGTTTTGTTTAAAAATTAATATTATTTTCATTTACCATAAAACAGACGGGGAGGTAGTCTAATATTACTGGACTGTGTTTCTGGTGATGAAAAAAGAAGATATGTGTAAGAGAGAAGACCAGAGAACAATAATAACGATTGTTGCCTAGGAGTATTAGTTAAAATGTTCAATAGTTGATGCTTTTTATGTTTTTTTTTTGTTGCTCAAGTGTAATTAATGACGAATAACACCGATAACAATTGAGTTCACAATTTAATTATATTGTTTTCTTTAAACAATCACCTTATTTTCATTTGCCATAAAACAGACAGGGGTAGGCAGGGTAATAGTACAACTAGACTTTGTTTCTGGTGCTGAAAGAAAGAAGAGAGGCGTAAGAGAGAAATAGAGAACGAAAGAGGAATAAAAAGAAGAAAGCCGCTAGGTAGAATTTCCCCGCCAAACCCTTCCTCCCCAACGGCGGCCACTGCTCGCTGTCAATTCCCACTCCAATTCATTCGAAGGCACCGAGAAATGCCCGTCTGACAGCGGACAGGAAGCCGAAAGGAAAGGAAGGAGGACAGGTTCCTTCCAGGGTAACGGGCGAAGCCATAGGGTAAGGAGTCAGGGTAAAAAAAGGGAGGAGAAAATGCAAAAAAGACACGGCGGAAGTGACGCAGGAATTCCGATGAGGGAAAAAGGAAGGTGTTGTTGGCGATGGCTGCCCATTCTTCGCATGACGTTTTAGTGGCGTTGCCCACCTTCCGCCGATCAAATAAGAGGGCGCGTCGATCCTGGAATGACGTCCCGTCGAAACACGCCCGCCCCCCTTAAGCGCCCCTTTTCCCCATCGCAAAAACGTTCGCCATTTTCTGCTCGATCAATCCCACGAGAAGTAACCCATCGCTTGGATATAAGATGACGTCTTGTTAAAAAGACGTGAGCAAGGATCGTTATCGCAAGGAGAAAGTATAGGGATGTAAACAGCGAGGTTGCTATGGCAAATCAACAGCATCTGAATTAGCGCTTTCGGTATTCATATCGTATGAGCTCTACTGGTCTTCATTTCTTTCTTCATGCGTAAGAAATAATTATATATATAAACAGCTGTTATTTGATACCTGTTACCATATATTGAATATGGTAACTGGTAACAGGAAACTTGAATTGAAATTGAAATCTGTTACCATACATGAATGGAATATTATTCATTTACCTTGTGGCAAAGCAAGGAGAAAAACACCTTTCTTTCGCTTTTTTCTAATTTTTGTTCGCTGTAGAGATGATATGAAAGCTACTGAGGCATGAATGATTCTGAATAATGGTTTTAATTGTGCCCTAAAGGTTTATATCTCACTCCTCATTTAATCCCTCACTCCCCATTCAAAGACGAGGAGTGAGTTAGTTGGCCTCTGCTTTCCTCTCCAGAATGACATGAGTGGAACAGTTATAGAACATTTACTATGAATAACTCTTCTCATAGCATTCAATAGAGAATGTTCAGGATGAATATCATCACCAAGCATAACTCATACCTCAGTAGCTTTCGTATCACCCCAGAAACGAAGACTATTGATACAAAATCAAATGAAAGACTCGTTCTCCTCTATACAAACGATAAATATTTCTTTATCGAGACATTGCAACTGGTAGACTACAATAGAAGCCTCTGGGGGATAATACATGTCATAAAGTACAGGGGAGCCTTAAGGAGTTATGATCACGTTGGCACGGTGATAGTGACGGATTAAGTGCAGAACGGGACTATTAAGTCGGAAAGAAAGATGTATGTAAGTGTCAGAGCTCACACTTTCTCTCATACGAAAATAGATATATTTTTAAACTAAATTAAGTCCCGCTTTGCTTGACGGGGGTCTTTACTAGGCTAAAGTAGAATGTTTGTATATATGTGTGTATGTTCGCCTAAAACTTGAAAACCAGAGGTCGCACAACTTTCAAACTTTAAAGGTTGTTAAATCTCCTCCCCGGACAGGTAATACGCTAATTCTTATTCACCTAACTGTCCCCTGTTCGACTTCAAAGCTTTAAATCTGTTTCCATGAAAAATGCATGTAAAACACAGTTTTATCGCTAGCAAGATTCATTTCATTTGCAAGATTAAAATGGAAAGAATAGCCGTACGAAATCGAGATAAGCACCAAAAGAAGGGAAATTTAATGAAAATTCATATTTTTACCGTGTAACATTGCTTGCTATTCGAAATTGCAAGAATTTTGATAAAATAGACGATAATTTTGTGATATTTTGTAGTTGTAAACAACCGGTCCCCCTGACAACTAATCCCAATGTTGAATCCGAGCTCATGCATTTTAGTTCACTTTTATCGCTTGCAGCGTTTGTTTCCTTTACAAAATTAAATAAGAAAGAATAGTCGCATGTAATCGAGACAAGTACCAAGAGAAGGTAATTTGAATGAAGATTCTTATTTTGGGTCTTCGAGTATTGTATTCTGTTCAAAATTGCGAGAATTTTGATCAAATAAACGAAAGTATTCTAAAATTTTGAGGTTGTGAACTAACCGTATCCCTGACTACTAATTATTATCTATTATCCATTATTTAATCCGAGCTCATGCATTCTCATACTTTCCCCTTTGAGAATCAACTGGCACTAGTAGTCAATAAAAGTAACTTAAATCTCAATTCTGAACTTTGAATGTTTGAAACAAGGTTTCACCACCCAGACTTTCGTGAACTGCCGCGATATGGATCTATCCTCTTCCCAACTCTTCAGCTACCAAGAACCTTCTCTATTTTTAAAGGGAGTTGGGTGTGGCCTCCATTATCCAATGAAGGCTAAAGGGCGTGGTCTCTGCTTAACACATCGGCATCTGAGAGAAAATTAAGATGTATATTGATCTCTCTTCCCTAACTTTCAGGTAATCGCTCCAAGTTGTTGACCTTCTAGTAACGGAACGTACGGTGTAAAAAGAAATCAGATAGATCCAACTCTGAAACTATCGGAGTTTTCTCCATCGTCGGGATCACGAGGAAGGAGCAAATGTACACTATCTAATAGAGGATTGACTGAATACTTAAGATAAAGAATCAACCTAATTAATGAGACACAAGCATTGATTCTGTAACAACACTAATTCGTCCATCAAAAAGGTGTTACATGACAATTATTCCCCTTTAATTACATTTTTAGAACCGCTAGAAATCACGCAAACGATAACATCATTATCGACAACGATCTGATTTATAAATTGGCAATTAATTTTTGTGGTGCTGCAAGATTTTAATTACGGAAAAAATGCTCTTCTAGAGCTGGCGTACACGAATAATGAATCTAATTAATGAGTTATATGTTAACACAAATTAAATTTCTTTTATCTAATTTCAATTTAGTTGAATGATGACATGGATTATTTCTACTGAAAATCGACACTCTAATCACAACATACAAAGATGCTCCAACCACCTCATTCCTCACTAATTTCCCATATTATAATGTACCGACCAGTCAACATCAATAGCAAACCTCATTACTTCTCAGTTTCATCAAGCAAACAGTAGTGTTCAATGGTTACTAGCAAATATATCCTAATATATTTATTCCAAATGATGCCTCATTCCCCTTTCTTGCTAATTGTTAACTTGCTTCCGCATATCCTTCTATTTTTACTTTGTCACCATTTAATTATCATAATTATCATAATTTAAAAATCAAAGAACGGGAACAGAAAACAGATACAGCGAAATATTCATTCGTAAATAGGGGTATTAGAGAATGGAACGCTTTGCCTGGAGAAGTTCTCATTCCAATGCCGAAGAATGTAAAAATGTTTAAGAATAAGCTTAAACCTCATTTGTAATAATTTAAGGTGTAATTTAATTTTATGTATTAATATAGAATGTAGAACTAGTCATATGAATTAATACTTAGTAAGATGTACATGACTATATGGACTACCTGCCATATAAGCTAGCTTATCTATTTGTCTAATTTTAGAGTAATTTTTATATGTATTTATAGTTCTAGGATAAGCTATACCTAACTGTATGTACTATTATGTATCCTTCTTTGTTTATAAATTTGTATATGTAATGGCTTGCCTACGGGAGGTTTTTGGAGGGTTTTTCCTCCCGTCCTAGGGCGAATGCCAGGCAATCCTATTTTTTTATGTAATGTTCCCCCTCCAACGCTGCCACCTGGTCAGAAGGCCAAATTGCAGTGTAAATTTAAATAAATAAATAAATTATCCCGGTTTTCATAAATACTCTTAACCTTGCATAACCTCTTTCTAACTGGAGATGACTAAAATTCATTAAACCCTGTAATGTCTTCCATATATTTTTGGTTTTATTTCTTATTCACTATTAAGTTCCACATATTAACAAATGCGTAGAATAATAAAATTTTCAGAAGGTTTCCTTAGCTTACATAAGCTTACTAAGATAGGAGTTGTAACTCTCGCCTCTGAAATAATGTATATCCGTCCATTATATGCATCAAAATAGTGTTAATTCCATTTTCACCGGCAATGCAAACTACCTGGAATTTTTAGCGAGATATTAAAACAAACCGAATATAATTTATATATGTTAATAAATTATAAATGTATCTGTTGAAAGACTTATTCTTCCGCTGACGAAAGGCGGAAGAACACACTATTGAAATTTAGACTTACAATGCATGCACCTCTGCCATACGCCGATAAGCGATTCGCTGAGTAATTGTGGAGATTAACATGTAGATGTGATTCTTGATGGATCGAGATTGGACAACAATTTAAGACCAAAAATCGATAACAATTACGTTCCACCAACAATCTAACTTATTCACGTCACCACCCAATAAAAAGTTTGAGGGGCTGGAATCGGAGAATAGGAAAAAATATAATCACAAAAATCGATAGCAATCACGTTCCACCAACAATGAAACTTATTCACGTCGCCGCTCAAAAAGGAGTTGGAGGGGTTGAATTTGGAGAACAGACAATGAATTAAGAACAGAAATCGACAACAATCACGTTCCACTAACAATGAAACTTATTCTCGTTACCGCTCAAAAAGGAGTTGGAGAATAGACAACTATCTTATAACAAAAATAGACAAAAATTACCGTCTAACAACAATTAATCACGTCATCACCCAACAATGAGAGTTGAATACACCGTAACCAAGTCTAATCGAATTTATTTGTCTTTTCCAGTTACTATGCCTCCGCGGCCTTCCCTGCCGGACCGCCCCCACGTCTTGTGCCTCCGCTAAAGCGTCCTCGCCTCATGGTGCCGCCTCCACCACCCCCTGGGCCGCCCCTTTCTGCCGCCGCAGCAAGACCCCTCCCGACTCTCTCAGCAGCGGCCAAGTTGACCGCATCCGCCCTCGCCGCGGCGGCCGCTGCGGCTGCAGCGTCCTCTGGAGCCGGAGGAGGTCAGCAGAAGGGTTCGATCACTTCCCCGCCCATCCACCAGCTGAAGACATACAGTGAGTGCTGTGTGGACTCCTAACCTATAGACGTCAAACGCACGCCTGGGGACGCCTAGAGTCATCATCCGCCCGACCTAAAGACGTTGCTACACAGTAGAGCATCCACCTCTAACATAATTCCGCGATTCTCCCTGATTTTGGATTGCTTAGAGAAATCACTCCTTATGGAGGCTTAAGTATATTCTCCTGGAATATCCGCTGATTCCAATCGGAGTTCATGCTTTTATTGCAGCATTCTTTTTGAATGTGTAGCAGAGATTTATACTCGTTTTTTTGTATAAAATGCAGCAGTCGCAGATGTTAGAAGCAAGCATAGAAATTTGAAATGCGGTTCCAGATTAACTCAATCATTTTGTTTTTCCTTAAAATGTTATGGTGTTCGGAATGACGCAGAACTCAGTAAAATGTGTGCAAAAACATACAACTTATATTTATTATTAAATAACAGCTTAAGTTTCTTCATTAAAATACTAATTTCTTCATAAAATCAGCTCTTCCCTAACTTTCAGGTAATCGCTCCAAGTTGTTGACCTTCTAGTAACGGAACGTACGGTGTAAAAAGAAATCAGATAGATCCAACTCTGAAACTATCGGAGTTTTCTCCATCGTCGGGATCACGAGGAAGGAGCAAATGTACACTATCTAATAGAGGATTGACTGAATACTTAAGATAAAGAATCAACCTAATTAATGAGACACAAGCATTGATTCTGTAACAACACTAATTCGTCCATCAAAAAGGTGTTACATGACAATTATTCCCCTTTAATTACATTTTTAGAACCGCTAGAAATCACGCAAACGATAACATCATTATCGACAACGATCTGATTTATAAATTGGCAATTAATTTTTGTGGTGCTGCAAGATTTTAATTACGGAAAAAATGCTCTTCTAGAGCTGGCGTACACGAATAATGAATCTAATTAATGAGTTATATGTTAACACAAATTAAATTTCTTTTATCTAATTTCAATTTAGTTGAATGATGACANACTTCCAAAGATTCCCATTGAACCATTCGAATTGAAAATATTGAATTGAACCATTGAACGAATGACCTTAAGTGTACCTTCGACTACATGAAGTGTTTTGCATCGGAATCTCTAGGAATTTGTTTGCATATGTTACAAATCTCCTCCTGCCACGCGCCTCTAACAAGGCTTTCACGGTTTAATTTAAATATTAAATGTAAATAAACAAAATTGCTAGGCAACCGAATCCCAGGGATACATCCTCAACTTCCTTCCCAGAACTGCTACAAATCAGATGCTACATTAATAATGACGTTGAACTTCCAATGACCAACACAATAGATTTAAATGTAATGTTACCACCTGACATATCTGGTGAAATATCACGTTTTAATCGTGTTTTTTAACGATCACGCTTCCTATCGGTTTCCCAAAATTCCATTCGATTCCGTTCTCCCCTCCATCTGCCTATAAATACGTGTATTACTGCATCTGCTACTGAGAAACCCTTTTCCAATCATTCCTCAACGATACGTTTCGCAACGACTTCCTTCTTTTGTCTTTTGTGATCCCGTCCTGGCCCCAATTAAATCTCTTCTTGGAAATTTATCAGAGAACCCGTCCGTCTGTGTATTTACTCCTCCAATCCTTCAGTCTCTCTTTCCCCTTCGTCGATCCAACCCATTAATAAGATTATATTTTTGGATCCTCCGAATTATTGACGGGGATGAAGCCTTAATCCAATGACATTCATGTCCATTTTTAAACCCTGCCATCGAAAGGAGTAGACGGACATTTTATGGCCTGAGTTACCCGCATGAAAGACTATTGTTTAACGCACTATGAATTGCGTTATATGTTAAATTAAAATGTACAATGACCTCATTCTTAATTTGCAATTTACATGTCAACCATAACGTAACCATTAACGATGGCTACTATGAAATTAATTAATTAACCGACCCAGAGCCGGGCCCAGCCTATCAGACACCCGGGTGCAAACATAATTTGCCACCCCTTATAATTAAATCCCAAAATGATGCATTTTTTGTTTTCTAGATGAAGATTATTTCGTAATACTTTAAAAACCCTTTGGTTTATGACTTTGTTCCCCAGCTTACACTGGTCAGAAAACTTACAAAACATCAGTAGCAATTAATTGTGCATAATTATTTCATATGCTGGCATAGAGAATGGTCATTACGAGTTAACAAATTAACATTACTTTCCAGTATCATTATCGTCGCATTGCGCATAACGTAAAATTATATGATTTACATGAAATCTATTTTTCGCAACTAAATACGAACGTTTCTAATAAAAATGATATTGCTGCATAAGTAATCAAGCATTAGAGAGATGGAGGCAAATACAGTATAACATTTAACTTAAAACATGTACATTTTGAGATCTCAACTGCGAATTCTTGTACAATATCATGGAATGCAAGTCCATCATAAATTTCACTCTCTATGCCGATGAAAGCCAAACTGTTCAGCCTGCCTTGCCCCATCGAAAAATTCAAGCGTTTCTTAAACAGTAAGAATCTCAAGAATGATCGTTCCCCAACAGCAAAAGTTACCGGAAGTGTCAATAAAACACGCAAAGTTATTTGCAAATTCGGAAAGACTCCGATCACATTTCTATAATAAAGATATATTCCAAACCGTGAAGAGAATTTACTCTTGATATCAGAAAATCGTTTCATTCCAATTCTTGGATTAAATCCACTGCACAAATATTTCTTTCTCGTCTTGAGTTACCCATAATTCTTTCCTCTATATGCTAATCTTTAGTTTCACACCGAAATCTCTCCTAGATAAGTCGATTCTATCACACAAGAAACAACTAATAATGTTGTTGTTGTAATAATAACAATGGTCGGCTACGCTTCTGTTGCCGCCCTTAAGATGACCCCGCCCTGGTGTGATGCACCACCTGCACCCATAAGACGGTGCGCCGCTGTCCAATCGAATACCAGAGATATTTTGGAGTCAAATTTTTGTTGCTGAACATGTGTATGGAATGTCCTACTCTTGCAAACCTGTTTGTTACAATACAGTAGTATGTTCATAAACACAACATACGTAGGAAAATTTCACCAATTACAAATTACATGAGGAAAAAATCACTTGCGATACCACTGAATGCTGTACTCTTACTCAAAATAAATACATTTGGCTGCAAAGAAATTAGTGAGAATGTGTAATGGTAATCGAGGGATTTTTAATAAAGTAGAAAAACGTCTACAAAATGTCTTCAATGAATTAAAGTAAAAAATGATTTGCCGCTAAATCTTATGTTCTAACCTTCGAGAAACAGTTTTTGTTTTAAACTAATACGACGTATGTAAACGAAGCATTGGATTAAACGAGGAAGTAAAATAAAACCAGCGTCAAAGTTAGATTTAATAATATGAGAATTCTTGAAAGATTTGATTTCTCTTCCTTTATTCTACTGGCCTATCTGTTATAAATTTGTTGGATCATCCATCGCAGGTCAAACTAGGGCATATTTCGCAACAGATGGTGTGGAAGAGGTGGATTTCTGACATCATATCTGTCCGTACATTTATCCGTACGTACGTCCGTACAAAACCGCAAAATATACGCAATTCTCCGTATAACTGGTGTCGCTATTAGTTAAAAGCCTACATTATTATTTCGTATGTTGCCTAAAGAAACTTCTTTTGTTTTAAACAGAAGGTATTCTATTTCTAACACCGTTTACATAAATGTGCAATTAAAAATTTGCGTTGTTTATGAACATGTATTTATACATTGCTGCTTGTTTGAAGAAACGAATGAAAGTTCTGTTGCAAACTATTTTATTTTTAGGTTAGAGCCTTTTAACGTAAATATTAAAAACGTGGTTACTTAGCAGATGTCTTAAATATTGTGCTGATGAGAAAAAATCTTCATTTTTAACACAAAGTATCAATAGTCTCTCATTATGTGACTACTTTAGTGTACTGAAAACTTGGAAGTGTATTTTAAAAATAAGATACAACTAATATTCTTATCCTAAAAGTAAAAAGCGCAATTTTTATGTGCCCAAGCTTTCAATGTAGACCGCAAGTAACGTTTACATCGCATACGACATGAATAACGAATACATATGGTTAATACATGTAAGGGTATGCATACAAAAATATAACAAAGAGAATAAACATGTCAGCTTCAGAAATCAAACCTGGATCCTGGAGTAGGAAATCAACAAATTATGTGTTATCCTCGCCGTGAACTGCGGGAGATAAGTATTTATTTTTTCCCTCACCTTTGATAGCAAACCGCTGCGAAGTAGCCAATGATCCGTCTGTTTTCGCAGGCAATCCGGACATCCTCATTTGCGGAAACTGCAGAGAAATGTTCACGGAACTGCAAGAACTGCTGGACCACAAGAGGACATACTGCAAGCTCAGGTTCACCTGCAAGTGCCACGCCCTGAACGGAATGAAAAACAGTGAGTGAGATGCAACGCTTATGCCTATCGACGCGGTAAAACAAATAAACACTTTCCATTCGGAATTGTCTCGACCTACCCATTGAGATCAAAGGATTGGAAATAAAACATATGAGAGATGAGAAATCTATCCTCGCGAAGATATTTCTTTGAAGTATGAAACAATCATTAGTTATACAATCACTAGAATTGTGATTCATAAAGATTATGATAATATAATAAAAAAAATTAATTTTTTATTAGTATTATTACTGTCATCATCTTTATTGTTGTTGTTGATGATGACATTGTTATTGTATTATTATTATTTTATGCCTCACAGTTGAGATATACGTTGTTGTAAACTTTATTAAAACAGTAAACAGCCATAATTTCGTACATAATAATCAACTGAGTTATCAAGAAATTCTGAGTAACAATGGCACCATGGAAACGTCTGTTTTTAGCATTCTATGAAAAACTATCAGGAAAATATTTTTCCATAAATTACATAATTTACTAAATTTTGCCTTTCAAAAGTTTACACTCCTTTTTATAATTTACAGTGTAGTAGTTAGAGAAATATGTGTCATAGATAAATTAATACATATACCAAGAAGTATTTTTCGTTATTTCCACAATATGAGTACGTTTGGTTCAATTATGGCGCTTATATCAAGTTTCGATCAATATATTGAAAACTCTAAAAATGGGTGGGCAGGAATAAGCACTTTTTATTTTGGACAAGTCTGAGAAGTGAAATCCCCTCTCTTTTTTCAACTCCAATAATTACATTAAGTCGAATGACAAATATATTAAATACATGAATCTATTTGACCATATACCAGCCACTCTTTCTTCGGGAATTTCGTCGCAGCTGCTGTGAATAAGAAATATGAGTAGATAGTAACAAGCATTCTAGCCATGATATCGAAGTCCAAAATCTTTTAGCCCCCCAAGACGAAAAATTAAATTACTCCCATATACAGCTCGCACTTTAACTTAGTTTAACCGTACTTATATTCATGATTCTTGCTAATTGGTGACTTGCAACACACTGATTAACCTTTATACTCTTATACCCCACCTCATAATTTTAATATTTAAGATTTTTACTCAAAGACGTCCATTTCAACATAATTCCTTCGTATTCTACTGTTCACATGACCCTTTGGTTTTGATCCTGATAAATTTTCCAATTGTGGAGCCCTTGAGAATGGAGACATTGTTTCCGAAATGCGCATAGGGCAATTCCTAGAAATAGGTAATCGGTTAGCCTCTAAACGCGAGTTCCGCCTGCTGACATACGGCTTACGGAGTGTTTTTAAACCTCTAAAACAAACGGTCCTAAATAAAATTACTATAATTTCGGAGCAAAATATATCGGTTCTAATCTTTTCAACAGGCCTACCGGAGCCAAAACCGGTACAATCAACATATGTCGTTGTCATTGAACCTAAAAACAAAACGAAAGTGTCTTAGAATCCGTGCCGTGGGTTATAATGGGTGAATAACCCTTGGAGAATGGATTCAACTCTCGGTATCTTTTCGCAGAGGGAACTGACCATGGCAACGAACCGGGAGCAGCGCTACTCTGCGTACTGTGCAAGGACTCCTTCACGAACGCCTGGGACCTCATGGTGCATGTACAAGCAGCGCACATGCTCAACATTTACGAGCTAGGGGTTCCCAAGAGGCGCGGCACTGGCGCGGGATCTGCAGCGCCGTCGAGTGGAGGCGGAGGGACGAACGGGGGCGAGGGCGGGGGAACGGACTCGAGGGGAGGAGATGTGGAGGACGACGAGGAGGAAGAGGGAACCAGCGAAGAAGCCAAGAGCGAACTGGATGACTCAAGGAGGCGGAATGGGGGGCAGACGGAGATGAAAGAGGTAATGGAAAATTAGTAAAATAGTCCAAGCTTGGTACATCTACATGTGTACATCTACATGTGTACATCTACATGTGTACATCTACATGTGTACATCTACATGTGTACATCTACATGTGTACATCTACATGTGTACNGTGGCGTATGTTCTTGCACCAATTCATTTGCTCCATCTTTGTTGGGAATTGCGTGTTTATGGAATGAATTATCTTCGAAAATATTAAATTGCTTCTCAAAGAAGTTTTGCAACTTTTCAGAATTATATTTTTTTCATATCAATAGTAACTTCTTCTTGTGGCAAATTTGAAATACTTTCCGCGCTAGTAACGCTAACTTCCAGCGAGATGTTTCTTAGCTAATCCAAATGAGTAAAGTGTGAACCAAAGTGTCGTAATTAAGAAGTATGGCATTACATCTACCAGAGCAATCCCTCTTCGCCTTACGAAAGTTAAAGTTAATAATAATAATAAACGTCTTTATTGAAGAGCGAGAGTGAGACTTCCTAGTCCCTTCTTATATCTAACCCTTTGTAATTGAATATTTAAAAGAAACAGATAGCTTTCGGTAGATACAAAAAAGAAAAATCAAAGAAAAAAAAACAAAGGAAAGGAAATATTATGTGGGTTAAAAAAATTAAGTCTGAACATGGGGGGAAAATGAAACCCTATAGGAAAACGTCCACGAGAAGGGGGGCGTAAAAACCTGCGAATTTTAGCTGCAATATTGTAGTTACTACCGACAGTAGCAACTAAAATTTATTAAGAGGGCTGGAAAGTAAGGAAAAGCAAAATGACAGCGATAAACAACGTCTTCTAATATCGGCTACATCTTCCAAGAATGTGCCTTCTCTGAACTTATCAAGTAATTTAAGTCTTTGTTTAAATCTTCTGTCTTCTAGAGATTCCCATCCTGCGGCCAGAAGCATCTGAGAAACGCTCATTGATTAGTCGTGACAATTTTTTTCGAAACGTATTGCCTTACACTGTACTTACTCTAATTCTCGAATTCTACACCTTTTGGGAGTCGCATACATTGATGGATGGAATATTTTTCACTTGTCTTTTTGTCCATAAAAAAATGCATATTTCATTTAGTTTTGTCTCGTCCATGGCTGTGATCATACGAAAGCCACTTCGGGTTGTCCCTTAAGTATTCAGCCCTAAGTTTATTTGTAACCTCAACCCCTCAACCATTATCTACCGAGCCATAATTCTATCAACAGAAATATCCGTAAGAAATTCGAGTTAAATACTTTACAAGATATAAATAATTAATCGCATTTATTTTAAGTTTCTATTAATTGAATTCCATTGAAATTGTCAATCATAGGGTCAGTGCTCTAGATTTACTGGACATTTTGCACTCATGGCATTCTGGGTCAATAAGTAATTCACGGAAAAGCTACCTCAATCCTCACCTTTCCCTCACTACCTTAATCCTCGTTCCCTCTCTAGGAAAATTAACCTATACACAATTAACGCATTCACATCAATCAAAATTTTATGATTATTTTCTGATTAGGATCGATTAATCATTGATTTATGTACTTTAAAAATTACGGTTTTGTGCGAAGATTACAGTATATTCCAATGGAATAGCAATGTACGTAAGTGGTATTGCAATAATACGTGGGCAATGTTCTTTCCCTAAGAAGAATTCTACAATCGCTCCACGCTCGTAGATCTGAAATCTCATCAACACCTATGACGCTGATCACATGATCTGAAAATTATTAAATTGAAACTCAAAATTTTCCAAACCATCGCTCCGGGAGGCCGGTGTGCCTTGGGCACGAGATGAAGCCAGAATTTGTGTATGGGGTGGTTTCAGTTCCAAGGAGGAAACAATGAGTCCTTCAATCCAGGAACAGGAAAACGCCTTCAATCTAATTAAAATAGAAACCGATTAATTTCAACATTTACACGAATCTCCAGCAGTGTCAGTATGGCGAGAGGCCAACCTCTCATGGGGGGAGGGGTCGAACCCCAAAAAACTACCCCCTTTTCTATGCCTCTGGCCTGGGGTAAAGCTCTTGGCGGGCCATATAATATTCGAAATGACAT
Organism: Ladona fulva; assembly: GCA_000376725.2. Lineage (NCBI taxonomy): Eukaryota > Metazoa > Arthropoda > Insecta > Odonata > Libellulidae > Ladona > Ladona fulva. The sequence goes on along the minus strand of KZ308284.1, from coordinate 900,723 downwards.
ATTCTTATAAATACTCGTTTCTTTCGCATTTTTATGAATTAGATTAAACTGACTGATCAAAAGAAGGCAAACGTGATCACTTCACAAGTAAACTTTGAGAATCGAAAAATATCGAGTGATGTTTACAAACACAAGTGTTCCGAAAAAGGTGCGAATATCCGACCATTTATGGCTCTAAGATTAACGATGGCCGACCAAAAGCTTTCCGCCTCGGAGAAGACGAAACTCGGCCTGGGCCCTTATGAAACTGGGCGCTTTCTTCCGGTAATCATTGCATTTAGACTTAAACCAGGTAACACGTTGCATAATGAATCGCCAAATTGATACGTACGCGTCAAATGCCGGAATAACAAAGGTTGGGAAACACCACTGCGTTGGTCTCGGCATCTCCAAAATAAATTCCCATCTCTTTCGTACCGACGGACCAACCGGCAATGCTCCATCGACACGGCTTGAGCGGGAAAACCGATAAATTACAACAGTTGCAATTAAGCTCGAAAACTTCCCAACATCTACCCCGTCAGAGTTTAAGCCCGCGCAACGTTCTTTTCCAATCAAGCGGTGCTTCCCGAGTAAATGTATAATTAAAGTACCCGTGGGTGCGGCGCTGAGGTAATGATGGATGGAAGATGACGAGGATCCGAATGGAACAATGACGACAAGTGACGTGTTAATTAAAATCGATTATGGATGGAATTCTCAGCACATGAGATGCAAATGGCGAACATTCCGGAATGAGCCGAGCTTCTCTTGTTTCCGATAATTTGCTTAGCAAGTTGTCAGCAATATCCGTTGGTTTGGAAAGCGCTCACTTTACCAACAGAGAAAAGTTTGCGCAAGCATGAAGTCCTTCACAGAATTATACTGTACGAAAAGATGTGTTTGCTACCTTGGTGACCATGCCTCTGACAGCCAGTGTACACATATTGCAAAATAATGCAACAAGTATTTATGATAATACTAGCCGAAGTTGGTTCTCAACTGGGAAAATAGAGATAGAATTAAATATAGTAGTTCTATTTTTACAAAAAATAAACCAATGCTTATGATCGGGCCTCAATTCGAAATGTATTCATATACGAAAAGACAAGAGATTGAATTCAACTATGGAATTAGTCGTTAGCGGGGACGATTTGTTTAAAACCTCAAAGTTTTAGAATACTTTCGTTTATTTGATCAAAATTCTCGCAATTTTAAACAGAATACAATATTCAACGACCAAAATGAGAATCTTTATTCAATTTCCCTTCTCTTGGTGCTTGTCTCAGTTTCATAGGACTATTCTTTCATATTTTAATTTACATAAGAATCTAACTCTGCAAGCGATAAAAGTGAACTAAAATGCATGAGTTCAGATTCAGCAGGCTTGGTCGTCAGGGGGACCGGTTGTTTATAACCACCAAATATCACAAAATGTTCGACTTTTTTATCAATATATCTTGCAATTTCGAATCACAAGTACTATTCCACGACCAAAATAAGAATTTTCATTTAATTTCCCTTCTTTTTGTGTTTGTTTCGATTTCGTACGGCTATTCTTTCCGATTTAATTTTCCAAAAGAAATAAAGCCTGCAAGCGGTAAAAGTTAACTTTACATGTATTTCTTACGGGAAACATTTTCCTCGTCTAGGATCGAACCAAGGACTCAAAGGCACATTAAAAGTATCCTATAATCTGTACGGGGAAGAAATGTAATTATGTGCCAATCTTAAATGTTGGAAATCGTAAAATTATAGAGTTTTAGGGGAAAATAAAGTTTCCCCTACTTCCTCCCCTTCTTTCCCCACCCCTCTCTCTCTCTCTCTCTCTGTTTTACCTCCGCCTATGACTTCATAACAAACATAATGGTCCATTTTACCATCGGAATATGCAAGATATAAGAACAAAATGTAGCCTATGTATCAACTCAAGGCATACATTATCAACCTGTCAAATTGCATCAAAATCCGTTGGATAGTTTTTGCGTGATGCGATAACAGACAGAAAGAGATATATACAAACAGTTACACAGACAGACACATTTTAATTGGTGTTTTGGACTCACTATCATTTGGTATAACTTCAAATGACCATATTTAGCACTTTGTTGAAGTTTTATTTAATGTATCGAAAAATCTTCCTTACAGAATTAGTATGAGTGAAGATTATTGTAAGGTTTTTCCGAAAGTGAAGTTCTGGAGGTAAATTTCCATGAAAACGGGTCAGCGGTAACTCAGGATGAATATCATTACTCCACATCAATAACGCTTCAATAGCTTTCATATGTATGGGAGGTTTTCGAGGGGTTTTCCTCTCGTCTTTGAGCGAATGCTGGAAGAATTTTATTATTATTTTACTTACGCCCCCTCGACCTTTGCCACCAGGTCCAGGGACCTAATTGCAACGTATCATTAAATAATAAATATAAACAGCTATGAACAAGACCGAGGAATTTTAAAATAAAGATAAATGATCTATGCTTTATCAGAAGATCATGTAGATATATTCCATTCATCAACACATGGATTTGGGAGCATTCCATTGAAAACAAGATATCTTTAAACCACTTGTTTCGCCTAACCGCAACTTTTCATTTTCGAATAGATTATCTGAGACATTTTAAAGGATAATTGGACATATTTCTATTTTTCGTGAGTGAATTACTTCAGTTTTATTTTAACCTGTCCATTCAAAATAAATAATCCTTTATAAAATATCACACTAGACGGTAACTGTTAAATAAATGAGCTCTTAAAATTTAAGTTTAGTTAACTATGTTACATGTGTAGGTGCAAAAATGAAACGAGTCTTAAATTGTCTTCATTTCTTGGTTGTCACGCAACGCGCTACTTTTGGCGGATAGGTAAGCCATCTGTTATTTGAACTACGAACTGAAATAATGGTCAAGAAAGGAAATTCTTTCACAAACACTCGGCTTTGATGGAGACCATTTTGGGATAAATATAGCTGAGGGGTATATAGAAAGATTAAAGCCAAAAATGGAGGAGAAATCAAAGGCAGAAGAAGAAAAATGAGGATGAAATGGTTAGGAGGAGAGTGCTAAAGGGCAGTTGGAGTGGGAAAACGTGAGTTCGCCGGGAAAATTGAGAGGGGAGGTAAGAGAAGAGATTCCAGCTAACAAGCTCATTATTTCTGTAACCTCCTCTTCATTCTGCTCAACCGAGATGGTCTGCTTGAGAAGACGGCCCCTGAGGGGAGTAAAGATGTAGGTTGAGAGGAGTGGCAGAGATCTAAATGTAGGCATTATGATTTTAGAGGTAAAGAGTTGTTGAGTGGAATACGTGGGGCGAACAAAAACTATCGGTTGCTATGCACTTGTAAATAACGCACCTAAGGCAACGGACGCTAACGAGGCGGTATCATAACCCACTAATTACGCTAGGATTTGACACAACTTGTAGTAAACTAAGTTAATGAAGCCGGGAAACTGCAGCGGTCGAAAGTTGCTAATCAGACCATTTTGATGATAATATGCCCATGAAAAAATCCGTGAATATTCTTTAAAAATTTTAATGATTTGTGATGTATATAAATAATGTAACTACGTGAGGGAAAAATTCTAAATGCTTCCACTTGTTTTATTAGACATAACTTACGTCTGTGTTAAACTTTTAACATCGGACAGAGGATTTCTATCACAATTAGATGTATAGATCTTTAGAGATATAGAAAATGAATCTGTACTTCCGAACGTAGCTGTTTAATTGTTATTTTATCATATATGCTCGGATGTACATATTAACTTTATTTTTGTTCATAGATTTATCATTTGAACGTTACGTAATATTTCTAATGATGCGAAATCGCGATTTTTAGCGTCCGGAGTCCATATTTGGTGATGAAATTCACCCAGCTATCACCGTTACTCCTTATACTTTTACGTGTAACTTCATGATAAAACATACGGCCCTTGAAACTGAAATTGGTTACTATGATTACTGTGTTTTTAAACAGAGAAATTATGTCGAAAATATGGAAATTTTTATCAAATTTTGAGTGTACATGTACTGTGGTCAAAAACGTTTACGATGACGTATAAATAAAACATTTGAAGTATTATCTTTTTTTTAAAGATTACGATCTCGAGAAGGTGTAGCTTTGGTTTTCATTAATTCCTGCAGAGGAAACGCCTATCCGTTCGAAACGGGGTGTTCGAGAATTCCTTGAGGCTTTCCAAGCAACCTAGTATAAAACCTGAGAAAATTAACTACAAGTCTCACCGTCAAAATGTCATCATACGAGAAATAACTGCATAAACGTGCAAAACTTCAAAACTACAGGACCTCTCGAGATATTGGCACCCACAGACTTATCCTCAAACTACTTTTTAATACACATACGAGAATATCAATCTGTGCAGGATTTGGCTAGAAACAATTTGATCATAATCCAAGTAGTCGCCAAAAAATCTAAAGACTTAATGAGGCTTACTAGCTGAGGAGTGAGTTACGAGATGAGGGGTGAGGTACAAGATGAGGAGTGAGGTACATTATGAGGAGTGAAGTACAATATAAGGAGTGAGGTACATTATGAGGAGTGAGGTACAATATGAGGAGTGAGGTACAATATGAGGAGTGAGGTACAATATGAGGAGTGAAGTGCAATATGAGGAGTGAGGTACTTGATTACCTCACTCAGCCAGAATGTTATCGGCAGAAAACTTTGCATAACTGCGCAACAATGAACGAATGTAAAATACTTTTCGTAGCATTCAATAATAATTCTCCATCCTGTACCAAAAGGCATGTGTAATATCCCATTTATTAATAAATGGTAGCGAAAGTTATTCAATGATTACACATAAGTAAATCCTTTAATGTAAAATACTATTCAGCGAAAATGCATTCAACGAGCTCGCACTCCGCCCCGCTGTGTGCATGTTCTCCGCATAGGTGATGCTCAAGCCAAACAAGAACCCTCAGCGAGCGAAATCCTTCCAAAACGCCCTCCTCGGAACTCCGTGATCTCCTTCCAGCTATAAAGTGTTGAGACGTCGCCGAAAGAAAGGATAAGACAAACTTGTGGTGCAGCGCACAGAGCCCGGGGGCATCCTTCACCCCTGAGTCTGAGAGGAAGCCAGGCAAAGTCAGGCAGGAGTGAGGCGAGACAAGTGGAGTAGAAAGAGTTGGAAGGAAAGGGAGTTTGAGCTTAAGTGGGGCTTTAAGAGGTGGGGGAAAGCCTGTTGATGGTCCTCGAGCGGTGATGGTGGCGGAACGAGGGCAGTGGCAGGGGGTGACGAGACGCAAGTTGAAAAAATGCGGTTTTTTTCCACGGTGACGCGTGATCCACCCTTTGACTGTAAACGATCGTTTTAAGAGGCGACGGCGTAAAAACGGGTGAAGTTTTTCCTCAATGAGGCCTCTCTAGTCCCTTATTGCGCTCGTTTGCGTCAGAGATTTGGCGCATCTTTTATGCAGCAGGAGCGCGAAAGAGGAGGCTTGGCTTAAGACAGACGAAAAGAGTGCAGCAATCAGATCACGAGTGTACGCAGTGACAGCGGGAGAGAAGGGAAACTTAAAGGCATCGTAAATTACATGTCTCGATAAATTTCATTACATAATAATAGTAATATGCCTATACTGAAGGGCCAGATCGAGACTTTCTAGTCCCTTCTCATGTCTATCCCTTTATAATTGAATATTGGAAAAGAAAGAGATAGTTTTCGGGAGATAAGAAAAAGGAAAATCGATGAAAGAAATGAAATGTTAATTATGTGGGCTTAAAAAAAACTAGGTCTGAACTATAGTGGTCTGGCAATAGTGTAACTGTACCAAAGAATTTTTCGTTCAATGAACATTATTTTACAATGTTACTCGGACATCGAATGCTGATATATACGCGCTAAGGACGTGTGCAATGAAAAGAATACACTTCCAAATAGAGGCGTTACCAAGGGAGTGGTTTTGGGGGCTTCAAACCCCCTCCATGAGAGCAGAGCCAACAATAAACAAAACCATACGAGAGAATGGGCTCTCGCAATTAAGCCATACAAACACCGCTGGAGATTCGCGGAGTATAATTGAACGTGTTAAAATGAATCAGCTTCAATTTTCATTAGATTTTGGGCAGAAGTGTTCCTGCCACTGGATGGTAGGCAATGTAATGTTTACTGCATGGCCGTATACCCCCATGGATAATACCCCCCATGACTTACCTAATGGATCCTGCCTATTCTTTGTATCCATTGGAAGAGTTATGCAGCTTTTCGGGATTATTTTACCATTTGCAAAAGCTTAAAATCATATTTACTATATTTATAGAATCGCATTTAGTAAAATCCTTATTCAAAATAGCATTTACACCAGCGAAGACGATTCTAGAATTCTTCTTTACACAACGTATCACAATACATTCGCCTACAGCCATCAAGGACAAAGAGTATCCAAAGGAAATTCGCAGATTCCCAGAAAATATTCTGGTTGCTATGGACAACAAATTTATCAACCAACATCTCATTCTAAAATGATGAGATCCCAACTACGAACATATCATGGAATTTAGTATTGCATCTTCTGTCCGTACGTACATTTTCACTAGTTTTTACTCATTTTCACATCAGTATGTTATGGTTCTGCAATAAATACTGCGTTGACAGGATGCTACCTTTTTACTTTTAAAATTCACTCATCTCTATTTGATGTGCCAATTTGAGGTTATATAGGTTGTGGCGTTTTCCTCTTTTTGCTACCATACTTTGACGAAATTTGATGTACTAATATGAGATTATATAGAATGTCGCATTTTCTTCTTTTTGCTGCCATACTTGGACGAATAGAGTAATCAAGCAAAAAGATAAGGATGTAACTTCGTGAATGAAAATCGTGTGACTAGGAATAATCTGACGGGACCGGGACTCGAACACAGGCCTTCCGCTTTCGGTAACTAAAAAATAACTAGAACATACTTTCCGTCAGTCGTTCACGTATCAAGTATTTCATGTATTATTTCGAAATAAGTAGTCAGATATGAAAGCGGAAGACCTGGGTTTGAGTTGGGTAAGACTATTTTCATGTCCGTTTCTCCTTCAGAACGGAAATATTTTTCGTTTTTTTCGTGGTAAGGAATAGATGACATTGTCTTATTCGTTCCTTGTCGAATATTATGAAAAGTACTATTCGTAGGGTCAATATGCTGAAATTTTTGTACTCTATCCACTTATACCATTCTGTGGGGAAGGAACGTCAAACCACTTTACTCCTCATCATACCTTGTAAGCCTCATTCCTTCTCCAGAACGTTTCCCAGATAGGGTCAATGTGCTAATATCTGCGTGCACTCTCCACTTTAGGGATGTAACGGAGCTTCGACTCCGAATCCGAAAGGTCGGAAACTCCGGTTCAAATTCACCTCCGGATCCGACTCCGGTTCCGATATTATCAAACCGGAGTTTTAACGGAGTTAAAACTTCGAAGTAAATGAAATTCGGCATTGATAAATACCATCAGGAAATTGTGATTTACCACGGATATTTGGTCTGAGTCAAGTGCTAATGTTTCATTGATAAGTTTGACAGCACACGGAATAACGGTTGACTTCTAACGTATCAAAATTGTATTAAAATTTCAACCACTCAATGAACGTCACACTGGAGACCT
>KZ308284.1:877793-887938 GCA_000376725.2 Ladona fulva | reverse complement strand
TTGGGTATAAACTGTGTTCAATTTATATTATAACCTCCCGGAAATCTCCCGGAGTTATGTAAGGAATAACAAGTGTGAAAAATGGAGACATGATTGGGACTCGAACCCAGGTCTCCCTTTTTTGGAATACTCATTGCTAAACCTTACATAGATTCGAGAATCAGCTTGTAGAATTATTTTTCATATATGGGAATGTACATTGTTCTCTTATTTCTGTTGCTAACATCAAGGTGTGCTGTATGCTTAAAAGGCATTAATATAAACTTTGCCGTTTAGGGTTCAGTAATTGATTAACATCACTTAGTTTTAAAATTTCTAGTAAATGGGTGCGCACTTTTTGCCAGACGTTATTTTTTTCTTTTAAAAGAATCAAATGGATTTTATATCTAATTCTTAACATAAAATTAAATGTAACGCAGAGATATCAAATGTATATATGAATTCTGGTGGATTTTTCTAGTTAATTATTAAATGAACATTGTGTTTGTGGTGGTTAATGGTATTTTTAGTTATAGCTACGTAAATAACATTAAAAATTCAAGTCAGGCAAAAATCATCATCTTAAGGCAATTATAACGTCACTAAAACAACAGTAATTAGCGACAGTTTTAAATCCACAAAAATATAGTTTTTAAAGAAGATTTATTTGGTTTGTAATATTAAAAACTGTCTCCCATTGCTGTTGTTTTAGTGATGGAATACAACCAAGTCAAGGCCGAGACGATCTTGTTTACAATTAATCCGTCATTAATATAAAGGACTGTTTCATCGAACATGAAACAAGCGAGTATAAATATTACGGATACCCGTTGGGTACATTACATATATACATAAGTGTTCTACCTTTCGGTAGGTCCATGTGCCCTAATATTCCCTATTCATAGCCCTTTCCTTCGCTATCTGGTAACTTATCCCACCCTTTATGTCATCTAACATCTTTTGCCTTTGCCTTCCCCTCTGTCTTTTCCCTTGCATTCTACCCTCTATTACATTCTTCAGCAATCCCTCTCCTCTCAATATTTGACCTACCCATTTCTTTTGTCGGCGCTTAATTACTTTGAGTACATTATCGCTTCCTTAGCATTCAAAGAAACTCATTCAGTATCACTTATTTTCTCCAAAAATTACTCCAGGATAACTTTTCCAGGATTCTTTCTGAAGATTGGGCGATATGTTTATATTCAGAAATAGACATTCACTCGCAGCATTGCAACTCCTCCCTGATCTAAAACCCGCTCAAATATAATGATATTTTCACGATTAAATAATGAAAATACCTGGAATAATTGATCTTCATGCAGATAATTTTTCGACTGTGAAAGAATCTTAAATTTTGACGAAATTCGTACGATATGGTTGAACCCGCTTTTCTAATGTTCGACGTGACAGTATCGCAGAAAAGGAAGTATTATAATCTTATATAATATCTTATAATATAACGCCAAAAAATCTTGCCTGAATAAAGCNAATTATGTCACCTCCGTCTCCGACTCCGATATACCTCCGACTCCGACGGAGGTCGGAATGGAACCTCCGAATCCGACTCCGCCTCCGATAAAATCACCTCCGTAACATCCCTACTCCACTTGTACCACTCTGGTTCAGTGAGGAAGGAACGTCAAACTACCTCACTCCTCATCGTACCTTGTAAGCCTCATTCCTTCTCCAGTATTTTTGTAGCTACAACTGGAGGGGTTAAGTTTTCGGGCTTGTAACCATGTTGACTGGGAATTTTTATCTTTACAGCACGGCTAAATTTGGGAGTGCGCCTAGATTAATCTAGAAAATAAGCAGATGACCCTTTCCATCTCTCCTGCGCGTCTTTAAATGTCTCATGAATTTCATTTTTGAAACAAGGAGTCGGACTTTGAATGCGGCACGCCCTCTACGCCCATGGAGGCTGGCAGTCCAGCGCTGGAAGAGGTGAGAGTTGGGGGAGATGAGGAAGAGGAAGCGACGTCCTCAAGAGGAGATGAGGAGGCTGGGGCGGATGAAGAAGACGAGGATGATGACGTGGTCATGGTAAATCCCAAATTGACGACGACCATACTGGAAGCCAGCTCGCAATCCATCCTCAGAATGGTAAGGAACTGACCAAGCTGCAATACACAACTATTTACTTTTCGTGCCGCAAATCTCAATAGTTCGCCATCACCACCGGATGACGGTTCTGAAACGGATTCGAGAAATATTCCCAAAAGAATCGCAAAATTTCCTGTATTTTCATTCAATTGACTTCGTAGGACTATTCTTTCTAATTCAATTTTTCAAAAGAATTGAAGCCTGCAAGCGGTGAATTTGAAGTACACGTTCATTTCTTATGGAAACAGTTTTAAAGGTCTGGAGTCGAATATTGTTTGCTGTTAGACAGCCATTTTATTTTTGAGAAGTAAGTTGATCCTTTTGAATATTTAAACCATCTCCGGGTCTTTTGTGCGTTGTCCGAAGTTACACAGATGTTTAATCTTTCTGCTGGGGCTTGATTAAGTTTTCCCTTAAAGTTTATTAAAAGTTTTTCAATTACTTCTTTGATCTGATTAATTTTATGCGCTCTAAAGACGTCTTTAGAGCTTGTCAGTTTCGATACGAAACGGACAAATTCAACCTCCATTTCCGCGACCACTAAACCTAACTCCTTCTATACTTCCAGGTCAGTCCATCGCTAACCAATCACACGCCGTCCGCCGGGTCGGCCATTGAGGGAACTGCAGGAGGCGCAGTTCCCAACGGAGAAGTGGGCGTGGGTCAGTGAAGGGGGCAGAGGGAAGAGAGGAGGCGGGGAGGAGGGGACTGCGAAAGAGAGACGAAAAAGAGAGGGTGAGAATACGAAGAAGGGGTTGAAAGGGGAAGCAAAGATACCGGTGGTCAAAAAAAAAAGAAGTAGAAATGGGGGTGTGGGCGGGGATAGGAAGAAAAAGAGCGCTGCGGGGGTCTTAAGACGCAGAAGATGGCAACCTCTCACACTCGCATATTTATTGAATAAAAAAGTATTTGATGTTTCCCATCGAAAAGCCTCTTCTCCGAAATTCAAGGGAGAGGAAGCTACCAAAAAAAATGAAATGTCGAGACAAGATGGCGGAGGGAGATGCGACAGGATGAAAAAAATACAGATATACTTCAACCGCCCTCCGCCAGAGATCTCTCTTGAAACAAAAAATCGCGTTATTATTATAAATATAAATATATTAATTATGAATATCAACTAACTCAAAAAAATACAGAAAAATATATGAACCTTGTAAATAAGAGCGTTTTAGTGCACGTTGTTAAACACGTTCGACGCCGATGGACGGAGAGGCAATGTAAGTGGCACGGGCGTCTCATTTCTATTTCTTCTTTTCAGAAAAAAATAAAGTTAATTCTAACACGAACATATCAAATGCGCCCGTGACGCGTGACATCGCCGAAACTTTAAATTAAAAAGGGGAAAAAGAGGAAGGAGAGGGAATATATATGGAGTAACACGAAATTAAGCGAAGACGAGGTAGATTCTAAGAGACATACGATTGCGGGAGGAAAGTGAAAAAACATCGACAAAGTAAAAGTTTAAAGACGCGGATATAGGGACAATTCACAATCGGAGAGTTGTTGAAGGGAAACAGAAGAGAACAATCAACTTAGATAGACAGGATTTAAGATAGTGAATTAGGAGAGGTAGGAAATAAACGGTAAAAGAATGCGATGAAAGACATAGAGGTTTACTGAGCCCGGTCGTACAGACTCCTGAACCACTCTGCAAACGAGTATCTTCAAACATATCTCTGCAGAGGAGGACGCATCTAAGACAATCTTCAATACAAACCATGAACATATCTACGAAGTGATGCAATGAGAAACACATAGGTACTACGAGCTATGACAATTATAGGATTTCAACAGAGTATTTCCCTCTACATCAAGAAGGTACCACTGCAAGACTATGGCCGACAGATATCCACTTGCGTAGATCCAATCGCAGAGGTTAAGACACGAGCTTTAAGAAAAAGAGATGAAGAATGACGAGTTAAACTTTAAAAAGTCGACGGAAAGAGGAACCGCGTCGAAATGACTCCAGAAATGACGGCGTCGCGAATTCGTCCAGTGGCCGCAAGAGAGGGTAAGGTCAATGCATCTTGCGGATCAATCGCTTTGTTTAATCACGCGGTTGCCGACTGAGTTTGGAGCCTTGAATTAAAAAGGCATCAGAGGAAGCTCCTCTCCTCCCCCCTTTTCTCCAATTCCCCAAGTATTTTATTTTTTTCTTTTTCTGTTGACTCATATCTTCGGCTCGGATCCACTGATCGACATCCCCTAAAAAGTTATCGGAGACTTCAACGGTTGATGATTAAAAACAAATGGGAGATTTCAACGGTCGAAACGAGAACCACTATCTCCCATTTGATCCTCCCGTTCTCTCCTCATCGCCACAGATGCACACCGGATCTTCCGGTGGGTGGAATACGTCCCGCGGACCATTGCAGAAGAGGATGTGGGCGGGATGCGAACGCAGGGTCCGTTCTTTATTTTCAAATGCCGTGGAGAATGAAGTCGAATCTCTTTTTTCTCAGCGTGAGATTAATATTGCCTCATGTTTATCAGCATTGCCTCTGTTTTTCCCTTGAGAATGGCCTAGGTGAATGTACAGAGTAGAGTTTGAATAAATGTTCACCATTTCAAAACTTTCACCTGAATTTTTCATTTCACCTCATCCCCTAATAAAACCATCCGAATGAAAAGAGATAAATGAAATCAACGGGTGTCAGAGGTAAGTAGATCATCATGGATACGTTCCTAGCTACGATAAACCGGTACCGGTATCTGAAATACCACTAATTAGTAACTATCAAGACAAGAAGAAATATCGAAATGTCTAGTGCTTTTTTTCATACTAACTGTTCTGGGATCTGCTCATACGTGGTGTACCAACAAAAACTCCATACATTGAGGTTAATGTCACCAGTAACTACTTTTACAGAGCAACTGCTTACATTTTTAACCAATCACAAGAGAAATTTCAAATCTATTAACGATTTTAACTAATTTATAACTGATGTGCACACTATTTAACTAAAATTCCTGTTGTAAGGCAAAGAAAAAATTTTAAGTCGTTCCTTTGGTAAAAAAGGCATCATAAGATACCACAATCGGACTAATTACAATTAATATATCAAGAATAGTCTAAAATTGTACCACTTTTTCACCACTCTATGAAACAAGCCTACACCTGAAAATTTTTAAGGGTATTTCGGCCTGGAATATATAGTACATAGCAACTAGCCTCAAGTTTCTGTAAGATCTCTCCGTATCACATTCTGTTTAAGATTACCAAGAGATTCATGACCCAAATGTGCAGAGCCGCGCCGTCGTATGGTAGCAAAGGGTGCATTGCATGCGGGCGGCGGTATCTACATCTACATCAATACCCTACAAGCCGCCTTTCGGCGTGTGGCAGGGGGTCTAAAAGCGGATACATCAAAGCAACTACATAAAAATCAACTACAGAAGCGTGGTCGAACTTTGTTATTATTATCACAACAACATCATTTGTTGCTATCTGTGTGATGCACACGACTTAACTAGGAGATATTGTGATTTGAAATTCAAGATTGAATAACATTTAGAGGAAATAATTACGGATGACTCAAGACGAAAAGATCCTTGCATTGGATTTAATCGAAGAATTTGAATCAATAAAGTATTTTCAAACACCAAGAATAAATCTTCTCCGGGGTTCGGAATATATCTTTATTTCAGATTCGATCGGAGTCTTTCCTAATTTGCAAACATCTCTACGAGTTCAATTGAGACTTTTGCTACTAGCCATTCTCGATTCAAATTGTATAAGAAACGTTTGCGTCCATCGATTAGTAAAGCCAGGCTTAACAATTTGGCTCTCATCAGCACAGAGAATGCGATTTCTGATGGACTTTCTTTCTATGATATCGCATAAGATTTCGCAGTTGAGATCGCGAAATGACAATTTTTTAAGTGGAATTTTATTCTGCATTTCTTTTTTGCCTCCATTTCCCTAATGCCTGATTACTTGTGCTTCAGTACAAAATTTATTGTGAACGTTCATATTCAGTTGCGAATAATAGATTTCATACAAGTGATACTTTTATAAGTCATACGCATTGTGATGATAATGATACTTGGAAGTGAAGCTTTAATTTCAGAAGAATTAATTTCATTTTCATTTCATTTCAATTTACTATGTAAGTATTCGAGGCATGCACAATTAATTGTTAATGGTGTTTTGCGACCAATGTAAGATGGGGAAAGAAGTCATTGAAATTGGCTTTTCACAATTCTTTCAAAATAATTTTTTTCTTGCCAGTCAGGAAATTTATTGTTTTGGTATTTAATTTTAAGGTGCGGTAACTGATGTTTGCACCAGGGTGGCAGACAGGCTTGGCGCGGCTCTACAAATATACCATCTTCAATAGATACGCATATGACTTAAGCTCCCGTGGCTCCATCAACGTGAGTCCTCTCAGTCTTCCTGAGGAGAAGAAAACGATACCGTAAAAACCTTGCCTTGTGTGTTAATTAACATACTCTCCAGCGTCTAAGAGTTATTAATCTCATCCATCGCCTTTTTAGTATGAAGAAATGAGCTAGCCAGGTTCAAACGAGCTAAACACATTTGAAATAGATGTGAAGTGCACAATAATACCATCTATCTGATACACGTGAACAATTTGTTAATTTTATACCAATCCCAATAAGGCAACAACACCAGAAGCATAAAAATATTTAGACAAAATATCTCTATCGACGAAAACGAATAAAGTTCACTTACTGCCGAAAAACCTTGATTCATGGCTCCTAGCTAGGGGTCTTATCCATGGTTCTCTATTAAGCTCATTTTCTTATTGAAGATCACGAATAAAAGGAGAGAATCGGCTCGGATTAAATAAAACACATTTATTTGCATTTGATACCTATGAGAAAAGGTTTGAAAACAAGAAATGAAAGTAAATAAGATTTTGTACTTTTTTAACGATTCCATCGGGAAGAAGACTTATAAAAATAAGATAAAAATAACAATATATAAATCACTAAACAGACCAATGCTGATCTATATGGTGTAGATAAGACGTGAGACGAATTTCGCTGAAATTGTCTGGAATCATTGAAAATAAAACTATGGATGGACCTTATAAAATTTGGAATAACGAGAAACGAGAACTTTAGGAATGACATTTGAAGAATACCAACGAATCGGTGAAAGGAAGTAAGCAGGAATAGAATGGTCACAGAGAAGAATAGTTAAAGTGTGTGTATATAATTCAATGCTGACAAACGAAAGAAATCGATTGGTTTTATTTTTCGTTATGGCGAAAAGTAAATTCTGTTTTCCGATACTTAATAATATATCGAACTAGCTGAAGCGAACTTCGGCTTCGAACTTTGATTAGAAAATTTTTGTTTCCTATAACATCTCCCATTGGACTAAACTAAGATGCGAGATGATATTTTCTCTTATATACGAATAGGTATATTTAATCCGACTTTTATCCTCCCCGTTAAAAATCAACGGGCGCTTCAGCTAGTATAAGAATTAATATACACAGATATTGGAAACTGCGTTAAGGTAGTACTGAATAATGAAATTCAACTCGGAAAATACCAAAGTTATGGACAATATTTTTAGCTTCGTTTAACTCCTTGTACGTGCTATTCAGGCCAACTGCGCATGCTTCATGACGTAATTTCTCGAAGCCGTATCTCGCTCCGTTAAATTTATCTCAAGTACTTCCCGCTAAAAATTCCTATGGCATGAGAGGCGCATTGACAAATTAGATAATTCTTCCAAAGTTGGCACGTGAATTTGCTAGTCTAATTTATAGAAATGCGTGAAGGTTTTCTATCACGTGTTTCAATATTGCGAATATTCACTAATTGCTTTTACTTATATTGACTCCGGTGTACTTAGCGTTTTTTGTACCAACATTTAAGCAAGTTAATTTCCTACGTCCTTCAGTATGCTTAATTTAACTTCTTTAATGGATTAAAAAACCAAGAAATAGATTACTAAAAACTCACCATGCAAATGTCGGATACGTAGACACGGCAAGTATAATTTCATACAAATAAAATTAGACTAAATCATAGAATTCCACATTTTAATTTTATTATTCTTGGGCTCGGTATTATAACATAGTATGCGCGTACACGTTTCATCCGCTGGATCCCATATACTCGCCGCATATTCCGGATGGGGCCTGACCAAGATGAAACAACATCGTTCTGTAACCTTTTCATCTCATCTACTTACAATACGCTTCATAAAACAGAGCTTTTTAGTTTCTCTAACGCAAGGGATTCATTCAAACGTTCTTTACGTTGCTATTTATATCTTAAAATTATTAGGCATATCAGGAACTACACTGGGTTCTGGTTATCTAAATCACGAATAATGGCTATTGAATAAATCAAATCAATTATATTTTCCCTTTCGCAAAATAGCCTCAAATTGGGTAGCATTTATGCGGAGATCCACGATCCGATAATAAAATTACGATTCATAGCTTACATTCAAAATTTCCAATGCAAATGTACCAACTAGAAAAAGTGAAACGCGCTCTAGAATAAGACACAATCAGGACAAAACTTCAAGTTTGTTCTACTAACGCAAACTCCTTCTTTATACATAAGTACTATTGAGTGTTTTAAACCTCTAAACAAAATGATACTCATACAATTGGGGAATGTATTTGTTTCGCCGGTAAATTTCAAATAATTCTTCTTTAAGTAAATGGAGTATAAGTCGTGTTCATTTTATATAATTCGTCGTAACCTAGCAACAAACTTATTAGCATGATATGCGCTAAATGGATAATCAATCCTGTTCAATTTATATAATTCGTGGTAACCTAGCAACCAACTTATTAAGCAAGATATACGCTAAATGGGGTATAAATCGTGTTCAATCTATATAATTCGTCGTAACCTAGCAACCAACTTATTAAGCAAGATATGCGATAAATGGTGTATAAATCTTGTTAAATTTATATATGTAATCGTGTTCAATTTATATAATTCGTGGTAATGATACGCTTAATTGGGTATAAACTGTGTTCAATTTATATAATAACCTCCCGGAAATCTCCCGGAGTTATGTAAGGAATAACAAGTGTGAAAAATGGAGACATGATTGGGACTCGAACCCAGGTCTCCCTTTTTTGGAATACTCATTGCTAAACCTTACATAGATTCGAGAATCAGCTTGTAGAATTATTTTTCATATATGGGAATGTACATTGTTCTCTTATTTCTGTTGCTAACATCAAGGTGTGCTGTATGCTTAAAAGGCATTAATATAAACTTTGCCGTTTAGGGTTCAGTAATTGATTAACATCACTTAGTTTTAAAATTTCTAGTAAATGGGTGCGCACTTTTTGCCAGACGTTATTTTTTTCTTTTAAAAGAATCAAATGGATTAATATCTAATTCTTAACATAAAATTAAATGTAACGCAGAGATATCAAATGTATATATGAATTCTGGTGGATTTTTCTAGTTAATTATTAAATGAACATTGTGTTTGTGGTGGTTAATGGTATTTTTAGTTATAGCTATGTAAATAACATTAAAAATTCAAGTCAGGCAAAAATCATCATCTTAAGGCAATTATAACGTCACTAAAACAACAGTAATTAGCGACAGTTTTAAATCCACAAAAATATAGTTTTTAAAGAAGATTTATTTGGTTTGTAATATTAAAAACTGTCTCCCATTGCTGTTGTTTTAGTGATGGAATACAACCAAGTCAAGGCCGAGACGATCTTGTTTACAATTAATCCGTCATTAATATAAAGGACTGTTTCATCGAACATGAAACAAGCGAGTATAAATATTACGGATACCCGTTGGGTACATTACATACATACATAAGTGTTCTACCTTTCGGTAGGTCCATGTGCCCTAATAGTCCCTATTCATAGCCCTTTCCTTCGCTATCTGGTAACTTATCCCACCCTTTATGTCATCTAACATCTTTTGCCTTTGCCTTCCCCTCTGTCTTTTCCCTTGCATTCTACCCTCTATTACATTCTTCAGCAATCCCTCTCCTCTCAATATCTGACCCACCCATTTCTTTTGTCGGCGCTTAATTACTTCAATTAAAACCCTTTCCTCCCCAACCATTTCTAGCACCTCTA
>KZ308284.1:864825-877151 GCA_000376725.2 Ladona fulva | reverse complement strand
GCACTAGGATTTGCCACAACCCCAGCACCAGTTGCAGAGGATACCTCTGGAACGCTGTGCTCCCTGTGCAAGAGGAGTGTGAAGAATAAGGCTTCCATCGCTTGCAGCGAGTGTGACAACAGTTTCCATGGTGTCTGCCTGGATCCCGTGCTAAGCAAGGAAGAGATCGAGAAGTACGGGGAAACAAACGGCAATTGGAAGTGTAGCTATTGTGAAATAAACGCCCACTTCGGATTTCTGGATGACCAACCCTCTCAGCTGGAGACAAAAGTCAAGGAGTCGGCCTCCACTGAAGGTCAGTTGAAAATCATTAACGAGTGCACCAGTGAAGTTAGGGCATTTCATGAAAATGCGAGTTCTGCTTTGCGCAAGCTGGAACGCCTGTCACGGCGATTTGTTGATGTCATTAAGGAACAAGACGAAAAAATATGGGAGTGTCTGGAAAAGATGCATAACCTGCAGGCAGAAAACACTATGTTAAGGCTCTATTTGCAAGAACTGAAAATTTGTTATCTTGATCAAATATCCATTCTCGACCGAAACGATGTTAATCGTAGATGTGTCATACAGTAACTCTTGAGTCACTGAAAGATTTATTGCAATGGAGCAGAAGCAATTTTATACTATGTTACAACTGTCATTGAATTAATCACGGTTTGTATTTTGTGTGAATTTAAATGGAGTATTTTTCCTCAAAATTTACTCCGAGTTGCTAACGATGCTAACCGCTTTCACATTAGAGTTTTTTGAAAATGTTCACTGTCTTAAAAATGTAATTATTGCATCTAAACTTAGAGAGTAACTCCTTCTCCACCGAAGAATACGGAGGGCTAGAGGTACAAACCGGCTTCCAGGCTGAATCCAGGTACTCGTATATCACACCAATGAATATTAATAAATAAGTAAGAATATTAAATAAGTAATAATTAATTAATAAATAATATAATTAATAAATAAGTAATAGGATCGTTTACTTGCACATCGAAGCAATGCCATTGTAAGAAAAGCCTCATGTAACAATTACGCAATCAGTCTCCGAAGAAACTGGACCTATTAGTAGCTTTTATCTCTTTCGAGAATCTCCATATCGTTGAATTTGTGAAGGAAAAACCATGATAACATCCGAATAGCCGAGAGGCGATAAAGTGGGAATTTTGGAGCAAAGACGATAGGATATCGATATGTATCGACACATATTGTTCCTCGGAATACAAGATTTGATAAAAGGTACTTAAGTTAAAAAATGAACCAGGAACAAAGATAGCAGTAGAGTTTATTTAAACTCTACTACTATCTTCAAAGATTGCTATGATAACTAGAATGCTATTAGTGTTCAAGGCAGTTCGAGTTAGTTTCACCTAGTGTAATCAACGAAGTATATTGATGAATAACTTCTTTCCGGAAGTATTTCTTTTCCCCGTGTTTTAGTTCGTATCACAGAATCTGGTGAAATGACAGCACACTACCCGCTGGATGCATGAACATTATTACTAAACTAATAAACTATTCTAATATATCAAAAAAATTCTCGCTAGTAAGTGAAATTCCATTCCTAACCAACGTATATCAGGGCTACCCTACCTATTTCATTTCCTATTGTGGAGCCCTTGAGAATGGAGGCATCGTTTCCGAAATGCGCATATGGAAAAATTGGATTCAAGTTTTGGAACCCTTGAGAATGGAGACATTGTCTCCGAAATGCTCATAGGAATTTTCCCAGAAATGTGTAATCCGGAGCTTCCCGTTTGTTTCTAAACGTGAGTTCCGCCTGCCGAAATACGGCTTATGGAGTCTTTTTAAACCTCTAATTAATTAACAGCCGTGTTCCAACTTTCTTTTCTTTCAGCTACTCAAGCTTTAAGCAATAAGTTAGTTTTTTACACAAAGGTGATCTCTCGCCTAGAATTTCTAGAAGGATATTGAAACTTGATATTACTGTATTTATTAAGCGTATAGAAAGGGATAAAGCAAGAATTAAATTATAAGTGAATCGGTGGAAACAAAATACTTCTGAGAGTAGATTAAAATTTGTGATTTTTCGAAAAAGTGTTGAAAACTATAACTAAAAAATAACTTCGTATAAATCAAACAAAGTGAATATAATTCATGTATGAAGTGTAGGCATACGATGGTAGATGACGAATGCTTCTGCTTTCTGTTTGAATATGAAATCCTCTGGCTCGTTGCTAGGAGCGACTAAAGTGATAGTTCTAAATATAATATAATGAGGGAAATCCTATCAAAGAAGACCTTACGATCGACTAGTGTATTGATCAGCTGCATACCTTTGGGTTATTAATTTAATTTACTTAATTATGGTTGATTAATAATTTAATTAATGAATTCAAGTGTCCTCTAAAATCTCCCTCTCGACTACAAACAAGTACTCCGTGACCTCCGGATAGCCATGTGAGGTTTCGGGCTCGATTCCCGGTGGGGGCTCATGTGCGAAATGACCTTAGCTGTCGAAGAACTTACAACAAAACTACTACTACCAAATAAGTACTCCGTTTTAAGCTTTTCTGATATTAAAATCCATGATAGCGGAAGTTGCTTCACCCGAATCAGGTAATCCTCCGATATATTCATAATTTTCAGAATCTGTACCAGCCAAAAATCGTGAAACAGCAATATACGATACACTTTGCCTTGTGCAACGTGCTCATTAACTTCTGGCAACATGCCATGATGTAATTTCACCCCACTGGATGGACTTACTGTCGATAGATTTCCAGGTGATCGAAATTAAATTTGCATTGCCAAATCATGACTTTTTCTCTTTCTATTTCTTGCGTATCTCATCGCTTATCTACTTCGCCGTTCCTGGCCTTAAGGAAGTCTTCTATGATGGTGAGGTGGCATCTTCGATGTCCCACGTGTGCGCAGGAATTCGGAGCCAACTTCGATGGACCGTCCGCAGTAAACAGAATCCCATCATAGCCCAAGAAATTGAGAGCGGGATTGTTCTGTCGTGGTAGCTTAGAGGACAGAGCACCCGCCCGGAAAGTGGGAGATCGGGGTTCGATTCCCAGCTGCGGCAGACTATTACTCTTTCAATTTTTCATCTAAATCATGACTTGTTGTAATTCACTTTAATTTTCACACTTTACCGTTAAAATCATAAAAAAATATATTAACAATCAATCAGTGAAGATGAAACTTTGTAAAACTGAGCATCAACAACAGAAGAGGAATTATTAATTAACTTGGTAGCTTCACTCCAAATCTCTTACGGGACTAATATTAATTAAAAATCCATTACCAGCTACAAATACTATAAAATTCCGACTGCTGTATGCGGTTACATTCTTATCTCTACTCCTCCACGCCCAATATCCTTCCTTAGTTTGTGTACATATAATTTGTGTTTTTATTTTTATATATGGATACTTGAAAAGGTGGTAACCGATCACGTTAAACATTTCGAATAAAACTTTCTAAGTTACGCTGCTCTATAACAGAATTTAAATTGTATTCTTTATCATTACTGTTATTGCTAAACAAATCGACAGCATTGTGAGTAGTTATTCCATCACAGGTAACATTTTCATTATAAAAGAATGGAAAAAACTGTAATTTCCACATTTTTTTTAATTTTCACGACCGGTCCCGGCTACAACGACATCAACTAGATGATGGGGTCTGCGAAATTAAAATTTATCGTGAAAATTGGAAAGGTTTTCCTTTGCGACATCTTCCCACGAGGCCCGGCATGGTATAATAAATTGCACTATTTCCATTAAACTGTCGTACGTCATCGCTGTTGATATTTATTATTGCCATTGTTGTAGTCATTTTGTCGCTATTATTGGTACCATCAGTATTGTTATTTGGTATTATTATTGTAATTAATATTTTTATCATTATTTTTTATCATTTTTTGACATTCATTACTGCATTCATTATATTATTCATTATTACCTTTTGCCTTTATCAACCGAAATTTCATTCGTTATCGCGACTGATATTTATTGTTGCCATTGTTGCAGTCATTTCTATCGCTATTATTGGTACCGTATGTATTGTTATTTGTTATTATTACTGTAATTAATATTGCTATCATTATTTTCATTATTTTTAACATTCATTTCTGCCACTATCTATATTTTGTCTCTATTTACCTTTTGCCATTATCTACCGAACAATCACTTGTTATGGCTACTGATATTTATTATTGTCATTATTGCAATCATTGTTGTCGCTATTATTGGTACCGTAGGTATTGTTATTTGTTATTATGACAACTGTAATTACTAATGTTATCATTAATATCATCACTTTAACCTTTTCTTACTGCCTCCATTTATTATTACGTGAGCAGCTCCATATGTTATCACTCAAACAGACTACCAGCCTCTTGACCCTACATACTTCAGAAGTGAGCAAACCGATCGCGTAAGCGCTGAAATCACTTCGTTTGCGACGCAAAGGACGACGGGAGGCGCACAAAAAAAGGAAAGGAGTTCATTAAAAACGCACGACGAGAGCTTTTTAGCCGAGCGCCAAATCCGAAAAAACCGTTCGAACCCGAGTACAAACACTCGAAGAAATTCGAAATCTTCTCCTTTCATGCTGTGGCGGAACAAAGAGGACTGCGCGGCCTCGTAAATAATCGAGCGTAACGCCAACAGATGGTAATACACACTCAAACTGGCTCCGATTGATATCAAAAGGAAGACAATCGATCAGATGAGATAACCGCAAACGACTGCGAAGCTCTGAAAAGGAAAGTGGGGGAGTGTTTCTCGTTTGGAGTGCCTTCGGTGTTGACACGGGAGTTCCCACTAGAAGGGAGAAGATGAGCGCAAGGGAGAGGAAAAGAAGGAAAAGAGAAGGAATCGGCAGAGAACGAAATAGGAAATAAAAAATAGGGGGGTATTTCAAAGGAGAGGAAAGTACACCTTGATATAAACATAGAAATTTGAATAGAGTTGTGTAACTTGGAGTGGGTAGAAAGGATTGCACATCATACACATTGTTTCCATGGTTTCTCTATCGGAATATACACAAATCAATGTAATATAGGCCGTTTCCCGAAGACTCTTCAATTGAATTCTATCGAATTCACTTATTATGAGAAAAAGAAAGGTAAACGTAAATTAAACGTTGAAAGAGAAAACTTACAATGAATGTACTAAAAAAGAATAGAAAACCTTGAAAAAGGAATTGGAACGAGGATGAATTTAGAAGATTTAGATTTAATCAAAGAAAACAAGAGATAGGAAACTTCTGTTCGAAGTTTAAAAGCACTACGTAAGCCGTATGTTGTCGGCAGGCGGAAATCGCGTTTAGAGACAAATGGAAAGCTCCGGATCACCGATTTCTGGGACTTTCCTATGTGCATTTCGGAAACAATGTCTCCATTATCAAGGGTTCCACAACTAGAAAAGCTTGCCAACTTTCTTTTCTTTCAGAAAACGTCTGGGGTAATTGTATTACGCTTCAAGGCAGGATACGGAATGATAAAAGCTTCAATCGACCTCAATGAAATTTCGGTAGCTTGTAATCTATAAAATCAAACTTTTAGATCATTTAAAAACCAACCAACCAACGACTTTAAACCATTAGAACAATGCGCAAAAATCAAAGAAATGATTTTGAAATGTTATTTCCGCAGTCCTTTGGATGTAATCAGGAAATGTGATTATTTTAAAGGATTTTGAGCTGAGAACTTAACTCAAGAAGGGGAATGAAATTTTTTCCGAAGTGATTGAGGTCACTGAGCTGATGATAATCACAGTAATTACGCAACATATGCAAAAGTTAGTTATAACTGATTTGATTAGTGTATAATTTATGTTTGTTGTGCTCAAAACATCATAAAATCCATTTCTGCGAAGTTTTTGTTTTATGCCACTTTTGAAAGAACTATCGGGCCTAGTAGCATTCATTTGAATTCAAATTAAAGTTATGTAAATTTACTACAAAGTAAGTTTTATGCATTTTGTGGGCAACGCGTTCGACTTCGGCGAAAGCGGTCCCGGGTTCGATTCCCTGTGGAGGCCTACGTGCGAAATGACCTAAGCTGTCGAAGCTCTTTTAACAATACCACTACTCTCAGTACAATTACCGATATTTGGTATGATACACGACTAAAATGAGAATTTTTCGTTTTGTCTAAAACAAATAGCCAATGTTTGAAGAGTTATTTCTAGAAAAGCTCCACACATATGAAGCCAATTTTGGGCTTAAAACGTAGGAAATGTATTGTACTTTAACATCAAATAAAATAATATTTCTATATGACGCATACTTTATGAGATTTTNAATGGGGTATAAATCGTGTTAAATTTATATGATTCGTCGTAACCTAGCAACCAACTTATTGATCAAGATATGCGCTAAATGAGGTAAAAACGTGTTAAATTTATATAATTCGTGGTAACCTAGCAACCAACTTATTAAACATGATATGCGCTAAATAGGGGTATAAATCGTGTTAAATTTATATAATTCCTTGTAACCTAGCAACCAAGTTATTAAACATGATATGCGCTAAATGGGGTATAAATCGTGTTAAATTTATAGAATTCGTCGTAACCTAGCAACCAACTTATTAAGCAAGATATGCGGTAAATGGGGTATAAATCGTGTTCAATTTATTTAATTCGTGGTACCCTAGCAACCAACTTATTAAGTTAGATATGTGCTAAATGGGGTATAAATCGTGTTCAATTTATATAATTCGTGGTACCCTAGCAACCAACTTATTAAGTTAGATATGTGCTAAATGGGGTATAAATCGTTTATAATTTATATAATTCGTGGTAACGATACGCTTAATTGGGTATAAACTGTGTTCAATTTATATAATAACCTCCCGGAAATCTCCCGGAGTTATGTAAGGAATAACAAGTGTGAAAAATGGAGACATGATTGGGATTCGAACCCAGGTCTCCCTATTTTGGAATACTCATTGCTAAACCTTACATAGATTCGAGAATCAGCTTGTAGAATTATTTTTCATATATGGGAATGTACATTGTTCTCTTATTTCTGTTGCTAACATCAAGGTGTGCTGTATGCTTAAAAGGCATTAATATAAACTTTGCCGTTTAGGGTTCAGTAATTGATTAACATCACTTAGTTTTAAAATTTCTAGTAAATGGGTGCGCACTTTTTGCCAGACGTTATTTTTTTCTTTTAAAAGAATCAAATGGATTTTATATCTAATTCGTCTAAGAGTTATTAATCTCATCCATCGCCTTTTTAGTATGAAGAAATGAGCTAGCCAGGTTCAAACGAGCTAAACACATTTGAAATAGATGTGNATTGTACTTTAACATCAAATAAAATAATATTTCTATATGACGCATACTTTATGAGATTTTAAGCAAAAACGGAAAATAGAGCAAAAAATGTACTGCTTTTTTTTAAATTGAGCAGCTCTCACAGGTCTTTCGAAGCTGCAAAATTGGTCTCCTAAAATCGACAAAGGCCATAAATTTAAATTAAAACTTAGAACTACAATACCTTTTGCAATGTCGAGCCTTTTTTGCGTATTATCTGACTGGACTATCAAAGGGAAAAAGAAAAAGAAGAAAATGTTGACAAGCGAAGTTGCCCAGCAACTCGAGGGATAACCAATTTTATTCAATTCATCTACGTACACGTCATCAATCTGATTTGAGAGTGGAAGAACCTACGCATTCGCTATCAATAGAGCACAAGCATAGATTGGGAAATGATTAGATAACGGATAAACAGGCGAAGGCTGTAAGATTTCAGTAGGCGAGAGAGCAAGCTGCGTTGAAGATGAGGCTGTCTTTGGTGCTTACGTTGGCTGCAGCCGTCTGGACATCAGCGGCGGATTATCATGGGTAAGGGAATATTGAAGGAATAACCCTTCACTGTAAAAGGTATGGGATTTCTCGAGTCATTAAATTATCGGAAACAAACCATCTTTCGATAGTGCGGAACTCAACTGTGCCAATACTATGTCAAACGGAGTGCGCATACGCAGTATCCAAGCAACTAGAGATTCGTGAAGTATGCACCCACGATATTCTCGCCAATGTTAAAATTCGCGATTATTCTCTCGCTCTGATGAAAAGTCACTCCACGCAATTTATTGCTAATTCACTTTAAGAAAATGTTCCTTTCTTTCTTATAAACTACACGTATATAATAACACTGTAAACAAATGAACGTTTCCAAGTAGGAACTTTATTGTTGCAAATCCAAGGTGGTCATAAAATAAGACTGCGCAGAAATATTTCGGTATAAATAAATACAATCACCTCAATGTTGGTGACATTGAACTGCGAGCTCAAACAATTCACCGATAAAGCCTCTTTTAATAGATAAATTCAGCCAATTGGAAAGTATCTGAATTCGCTGTCCACCGCCGGATTGAAAACAGACCTGGACTTTGACGGGTTCCCCTTAGATGATCTGCCATTATAATGGGACCTGTTATGCATCGTTTGAAAGAGCAACTTTTTGCCTATAGAATAATGTACGTAAATAGTCAATATCGATCTCCTGCCTAATCTGAGCCGCCATAAACCAAATCAAAACACGGTAAGTCTGAGGATATCAATACTCCGTCATCTTCACACCTTTGTGGAACAACGACCAGGTGCCAGAGGAAAACCAAACTTTTGGCAGGCATGTGGTATAGAGTCCTGAAGCATAATCCGCGTTTCTGAGATCCAATCTTGTTTATTAACCTTTGATAAGCGTCTGGATTAAAAATCGATCTGCTTCTACAAATTTTAATTCTACGCAGTTGAAATGTTTAACACACGCTACTTAAATGATTTTTCAAAAAATAAGCGAGGGTGATTTTTCCTTAATACATTGGGAGGGGAGATATGAGGTAATTTTTTTCATTAGTAGCAGCGCGACCTTCTTGTATCTGCTTCAGTGATTTTTCTTTCGACGGTTCAAAATTTTAGGCATACGTTGATAAGTAACACTGATATTATTATCTCGTGGCGTTATCAGATAAGTATCCGGTAAATGAAAAATATAGATATTATTACGTGATTTCTGAAAAAATCAGACATGATTGTGGTTGATATCGCTTGAACTAGCAAAAATAACCTTTTACTTATCTTTCAAACTCAACACCTTTAAGACTTAAGTGGCACAGGTATTATGCAATAGTATTAGCTGTAAAAGCTGTTTATGGCTAAAAGAAGGCCTGAGAGAAAAACCAGACCATTTTTATCAGAACTGGAAAACGACTTTTGATATCGAAATCCTCTTTACTGAAGCAATAAATATTAGTAGACTTTTGTTTACCTTTCCTTAAAAAAAATGCATTCAGATTCACATCGAGGTCACCAATGTGGTTTGTTGCGCACTCTAAGTACATTTACATAGAATTCTACTACAAATCTCTTTATCAATGCTTTATTTCGACGAGCAAACAATATTTGTCGCAGTATATCAAGGATTTCTGGTCGCACTCTTTAGTTCGCGTTCGTTCCCTGTCAATAATCTAACAATGCCCCACGCGTTGCTATAAACAAGATAAACAGCGATGCGCCGCCACGCGTTGCTATAAACAAAATTAATAAATAGCGATGTTTATTTTATCAACTGCATGAATTTAAACCATCTTCCCGTTCAGATACGGACTGTACCGAGTTCAGAAATCAGCGCAAGTGTACAATCTCACCTCTGCATTCCCTGGAATCGACTGGTGGAGCACCCCAACGCGCCATGACCTAGAGGGAGACCTGATGGTTTCCCCGCCGATGAGGAAGGTCTTCGAAAGCATCCTCAACGCCAAAAGTCTCTCATACGAAGTCCTTTCAGATAACGTCCAGGCGTGAGTATAAGTATTAACTTATGTGTGTGCTAACAAACGCTGATGAATAATCGTGAAGATCATGACGAAAGCATTTTTCTTTCCGAAATTTCAGTCTCTTCGACGCAGAGGTTCGGAGACAGAGGCTGGCGCAGAAAAGAAGTCGTCCGAACGAAAGGATCTCCTTCGAGCGCTACTATGACTATGACGGCGTAAGTTCATTCAGATACTGAGTTATTTCGAGATGCCAACATTTTTAATCGTTCATTTAATGTCGCGAAAAGACTTGGAGGAAGGATATCGAATCGTAATTCAGCGAAAACTCGCGATGTTAAAGGAATAATAACCGGAACGTTGGAAGATATAAAAGTAAACCTCAAGCACTCATTATAGTTGTGGCAACCTTGAGTCACTTGTAAAGGGGAAATCTTAATACTTTATTTTCTATTGAATAGTCGTTCACTTAATAATTCATTAGTGATGAATATTTTGACAGTTCAAGAGAAGCTAAATACTTCCCATCATCATTATTATTATTTATTTTATTTTTATTATTGTTGTTGTTATTATTGTTGTTTTTATACCTGTTGTTATCGTTCTATTGTTATTATTACCTATATATAATAGATAGGAATAAAGGGATATAGATGAATGCATTGATACACATGAAAAAATTTATGTATACGAATGAATCGATGAAAACGGGTAAATTTATGAATACCAAGGAATCGATATGAAGAAATAAATCGATGTGTATGAATAAATTTACGTACTCAAATGATTGCACTGGCGTAAGCTTATAAGGTCAGAAAAGAATAGCTGAAGATGTTTTATTAAACGCACATTTTGAGGGATGAGAGATAATTTAAATATAGAAAAGATTTCCTAGGTTGAAAAAATGGAAAACCCGTAGCATAGAATTCCAAGGCGTAATGTCAAGAATTTTTGAACGGTATATAAAATAATTACCTTTCTAAGAAGCCTCAGCCTCGATTTTTAATAAAAGATAGGAATTTCAGGAATGTGGTTAATTTAAAGGATAAGAATACAAGTTCCATGGCAGCATTAGTTCCATCACATCTAAGGAGTGTAAATCAGACAGTTATGAAAAACTAGAGCCTTGGCATCGCGACTCACAGTGGAAAATTTAATTTAATAAATTTCCACAGCTTCGGCAAAGCGTTCCTTAGCGCACGTTCTTATCTCCAGGGGGCGTTAATTACAGAAAGTTAATTAAGGAACGCCGTCTTAAGGCGATACTCATTTCCAGGAGGAATCCAAAATTGGGCTCAATGGCTTCCGTTTACACTGGTTCAATTACCGACTTCTTCAATCTCCATATACTCTCTCCTAAGCGGTTAATTTTTATTTCGCCATATCCAGAAATGGGAGAAAATTGGAGAAACTTCGCCTCGGGAGACATTGCCTAAGGCTTTCGTAGTCTTTTGGTCAAAAGCAGACACAAACGCATCTCGGATACCTTCTACTAAAAAAAAGTAGATAAGTTATCTCTGTCGTTTATTTCCCTATCACATCCTATTTACAATAACCTTGCGAATGTAGTACTTTTCTAGGTGAGCAAAACTCTCAGGAGTGCCTGCCCTCGAAGCTTTCTTTGAGTTCCGAGGAAAATTCGCTGATTCATAACTATAATATATTAAAAAATATGGCGACTTGACCTTCGAATTAGGATAAGGAACCTGAACACTTCCATTTATATGTACAAGCAATAAGCAACGACTTACACTTTTTTTGGTTGGTATATGCTTTCTTTGTACCTACTTTGAATAAAATTACTGCGAAAGAAATGCGGAGAAATTGTACGATTCGAATAAATACACAAATGGCAGCGGATTATTGATAGTGACGAAGGAAACAACGAACGCGATTTTTGCTGATCTAGTTACTGTACGTCAATGATACAACGAGATACAGTTACCGGCTAACGCGTAATCTTTGGAGAAGTCCAATTTGCATGGCCCTCGTTGGGCTCGTAGATTTAATGGTAGAAGTTTCCAGAAGATACCTTTGTTAGAATACATTTCATTCCTTTCCCCTCAACATTAGATCTGTGCTTACCTTGACGAAATCGCAGCTAAGCACCCGAACATTGTGACACAGATTGTGGCAGGAAAGTCATACGAGGGTCGCGTGGTGAGGGGCGTCAAGGTGTCTTCTGGACCGGGAAAGCGGATGGTGATGGTTGACGCAGGTGAGTTACCAAAAGTGTTTCGCCCTCCATAGGTTAATGCTGAGGAACAGAGACAAAAATTAATTAATTTCAACCAACTTCTAACTTAGTAATGGGATGTCTAATAACATTGTTTCCTATGATACTATTCTTTCATTGATATCACTAATCAGAATGTGGATTTTACAGACATAAGTCCGTTTCCTCAATGACGATAACAATCCTCAAACAAAAATAAACACGACACTCTACCTTAATGTTGCTATGTATCGGTCGATACTAAGTAGATAAACTTTGATAAAATGGTTCTATCCAAAACTTTTACAGGTACGTACCGGAAGTAGGTATATATATATATATATATATATATTTATA
>KZ308284.1:833697-864771 GCA_000376725.2 Ladona fulva | reverse complement strand
TATATATATCATAGCAATAAATAATTTATAACTCTAAGTAAGTGAGATCACTTAATACACTTTGGCTGAATTTAAAAATTCAGCGGTGACAAAGCTTATTATTCAACGTTATTTTGCATAAAAATCATCCGGATATAATATCCATCACGGTCTCAAGATATTGATAAAGTTAAGGATAAATTATAGTGCAATATATATGTATTGCGGGGTGTCTTATATGAGTTATGTAGACAACAATGGAGTTGCGGATGATTGCTGTCTGGCGGATAATTGTTGTCCGGAGGATAATTGTTATCCAGTGGATAATTGTTGAAAATTGCCTTCAGTAAGAGTTAATAACAAAGTCAAATATACCCAGAGTAATAGAATCAAATTATTCTCTATTTATGCTGAAACACTTTATCAATAAAACTGCTATTATAACAGCAGAATTTATTTATAACAAAACGCTAGAGCGACATATCAGTCTAGGAATTGAAACTTTATTATTATTTCCCTCATTTCAGTAGCAATGACATCCCTGATTTTCGACTTACTGAACTAGTAAAGGACGTTTCGAGCTCCTCAAAAGTATGATAATTTGAATTAGCCAATCCTTAATTGAGCAGTTGAAAACTCATCATCTACAAATTTATACTGAATTAAATCGGGAACAACTGAATTATACCGAATTGAATAATTGGGATCGTCTCTATATAGCCGGCAAATATAAAGGACTGCATGCATCAGATATCATACCAAAGGCATTGATAATTACAAGAAATCGGGGGCGTCGAATAAGGTAGCAAAAGGGAATCCGAATCAAGTCGGTTAAATGGGACCAATGGAGTGTTTCCGTTCCACTAGAATAGGTCGAGGGTGTTTGGGTTTGATCCTAGAAACCTAATTGTCCCGCAGGAATCCACGCCAGAGAGTGGATCGCCCCTGCCGTTGCCCTCTACCTGTTGCAGCAGCTGACCGAAGGGACTGCGACTGACCTAGTCAATGACGTTGACTGGCTCATCTTGCCTGTGGTGAATCCGGATGGATACCAGTTCACATTCACTGAGGTATGCGAACCTGGAACTTGCCAAAGATCGTTAAGATTTTCCCAACGAAAACATGTCCGAATGAAAATAGACGAATTAAGTGAAGATCAAACTGGAATGGATTCCGGGGTTGCATTTACCGTCTTAAGATTGGCGAATTTACCGTTATAAATCATCCTTTCGCAGCCAATCAAACTGAACCAATCCAACACGGTCCGAGAATGCACCTCTTTTTCAAATTACTAAATCAATTAAGGTTTTCCCAATTTTTTAAAACAGGCGCGGTTATTTTGGTTTTGCAGGCAATTTTTTCCAATAAGGCTGCCTTTGCACTGTCATATAAGAATCTAAGAATTGTTAGAATTATTTGCTGAGTATCCTCATTTTCATGAGAACCACTACAAGGGTTAAATAAATAATAATAATTAAATATATTTACGGTTCTAGAATTAAAGATTCTGTGAATGTTTGGAGTCCATAAAACAACAATTTAGAGGAAAAAGAACTGTTCAATCAGCTGTACATCATACAAACATGGGATAAATGTAAGATGGGACCTTCAGGTCCCAATCTCGCCCGTAATGGAGACGTTTCTATTATATTCTACAAGATTGCGGACAATGGGTTTATTTCTTGCAAAATAAAGGAATGATTCGTAACACCAGAATTTTTGTTAGTGAACATGACATGAGATTAAACTTTAAAACAATAAATTTGTAACTGTACCGTTGTCACGACAACCCAACCCAACCAAGCAACACTCTCAATTCAAAATCAACACGCGGTGGCTACGGTATAGATTATGCCACTATGGCAGAAAGCACAATGACTATACAAACATACATACAAACGTCTTTATTGGGCGAAATTGGGACTAATAAGTCTCATCTTCCATTTAATCCTTGTTACAAAGTGTTACAAAAGAAAGTGTGAAATATATTTACATAGAGAGAGAGAAAACAATATGTACAAGCTATAAAATATATAAAGGGAGAGTATCTCGGATGTTAAAACACTGAATTATTCGACGTTGATTGATCCTACAATCACTGAGCCTATATAATAAGAGTTTCGAAGACAATACTGCAGCTACAACAAAGTAAGGGTAAGTAACAAAAGAAAACGAAAATAAATGTAACTAACGCTTACATAAGTGAGTACTAACAATGTGTTGCTTAGTTGTTCCGCGAGAAAAAGACCCGTATCTGGAGTATCTGCATCAATATACTCGTAACTACGTAAACTCTGAGATAGGAAATCTGATATCTAACACGACTTTGTTGTTTCTGCCTTGAGATAGTGAAATGCTTTACTTTTGCCTTTCAGAATCGAAACTGGAAGAAAACTCGCTCCGTGTTCAGTCCTACTGAGTACTGCAAAGGTGTAGATGCCAACAGAAACTTTGACTTCCATTGGATGGGTGAGTGTCAAACGGTTTACTCAACTCATCAATGACGACAGTGATTCTGGGTTAATATAATGCGGGAAACATTAGCGCATTTTTATTACTGTTACGGAGTGGATGACTAAATAGACAAAAAGAAATAACGACTGTTTAAATCAGTTTATTGAGCTGGGGCTTTTTGTCCGTCATCACAGTTAGTCTGAGGTTAAACCATAGTTTCTCTAACCTTTACGTAAACAAGGAACATCAGTAACTTGAATATTGTGGCAATACTAAACCGAAGGTTGATCACACTGATACACATCCTTCCTATGATTTCTTGGTTACTTCCGTTGACTGTCACCTCTGCAGTTATTAAGAACTTGTAACAGCAAACAACTTCCAATGTTTAACCTTGCCGAAATTCACGGGCGATACCTACATAAGTTTTCGTGAGCTATCGCGATCACTCCAACACCCAGAAAAGGATTCCTAGGGATAAACGGATGTGAAAAAAGTCTAACGGGACTCGAACCTGGACCTTCCACTCTCCGGGTGACTGCTCTAACCAACTGACCTAACGTGCAGGAAAAATTAAACATGCCGTATCGGAGACTTTGGACAAGGAGGAGCGGTTCGTTATCTCCGAGAAAACAACTTCTTGAGGTTCCACAAATTTTTCACGAGTTGCGAGCAGTTCCGTGAAATGAAATTGGGGGACACCTTTTCCATCCCCCACTTTACTCGTATATACCCCTATATTGCAAACTCTATCATCTCTCAACAGCCCTGCTGGAAGTTCTGGGTTCGAGTCCCGGTCTCAATCCATTCTCATCCTCCCCAATGAGTCCTAATCCTTACTCTGTCCATTCCACAGAGAGCGGATCCAGCCAGATGCCGTGTGACTCAGCCTTTGCTGGGAAAAGTGCATTCTCCGAGCCCGAATCCAATAACATTAAGTCCGTCATCCTACAAAATGTGAATGAAATTGATGCATACATCACTCTCCATAGCTACGGACAGGTATGCCGTTCAGACATGAGTTTCAATTTCTTTCTTCTAAACACATAAAATAAATATGAAGCGAAAAGTTATGGATTTTTCAGTAAAGCTCCGCATTACTTTTCTTCTACTATGTAAAAAACATGAATTTGTTTCCTAATTAACTTTCGGATATTCTAAATGCTTTAGATAATACAACCGGTGTCAATTGTTCTTTTTAGAGACAACCTTCATGCCCATATTTAAAGTGATCCATTGATTAGAAAAGTAACTTGGTCGAACATACAGCATTGCATTCAAAAAGCATCTCCTGCAAAACTCAAGAACGAATGATTAACTTTGAAATGGCGTTTACGTGAATTTGTCAGACAAAACAGTATGAATGACGTATCTTCTTCTCTCTAATTAATAAGGGAAAAGTTATTAGCAAATGGGTAATTATTCTCGTAAATAAATGTACTAAAGTATATTTTTCTTTACAGTACATATTTTACCCCTGGGAGTATAGCAGTGAGCTCCCGGACGACTGGCAGGAATTAGTAAGTAAAAATAAGCACCCTAACTCTGTAAAAATCCACAAGCCAAAAACACAAAATTTTACATTGCAAGTGGCAATTATACACCCTAATACGCAAGACAAATCTTTAAATATTTTAGAACCTATTGTTGTATAATGATATTTTTGTTTCTAATTCGTTATAATTGTTGTGTGTTGATAATTTAATGCCGAACCTACGCTAAAAGACGTGGTTTTTAGCGTAGATTTCGTTCCTACCGACTGCGCTACGTTTTATATTTTATTCGTCTCAGGTTGTCATAAAAAAACAAATAAACCAAGTATCCATGTACTCAAAGTATGAAAAACAACAAGAAAGGTAAACGGGTAAGGGTGACTTTGCGCAAGATGGTGCGCACCCAGAAAAAATCCCAAGGAAGAATGGACTTGAAAAAAGTTTGACGGGACCGGGAATCGAACCCGGGTCTCCCAATTGCCGGTCGGGTGCTCTTTTTTCTCCAAGACATTCGGGATACTTTCCCGAATGTATCCCGAATGGCTTGGAGAAATGTTCTGCCGGGATAGCTCAACGGACAGAGCACCCGACCGGCAATTGGGAGACCCGGGTTCGATTCCCGGTCCCGTCAGACTTTTTTCAAGTCCATTCTTCCTTGGGAAAAAAAACAAGTTTCAATCAAAATGACTATTCCCAAATCACCTTATTTTTTTACCGTAACAACAGCTATCAAGAGACAACAATTGTAACAACGTAGCATAAATAGTTCATTATGCTACACCTATTAGTCAATAGGTTATCGATGGATTATATTCTTATCGTAATACGATAATAAAATTATATGTAATGTATCCTTAGTCATTTCTAAATTGTTAAAAATAACTAAAATGTCAAAAGCAGAGAGGCAGAATATTAATTATACAAATTAACCGGATATTATTATATTTAATTCAAATTTCATTCCGGAAATTCTAACAGGATCATCTTGCTAAAGAAATGAGAGCCGCAATAGCATCTGTCCACGGAACGTCGTACCTAGTTGGAACTTCCGGAGCTATTCTGTGTAAGTATTTAATTATTCCGAGCACTAACTTTCACTCGTTTAAATCATCCTTTGGACGAAAGCTTGGTTGCCGCTGTTTTAAAAAATACTTGTAATAATAAAAAAACATAAACAACAATGAAATCAACATTGTAACAATTCTTTCCAATTAATCTAAAAAATTACGACTGGAATAGCGGCTGTTTATTGCATGTTATATACTAAAATCGTATAAATGAATAAATGGTACTATATGATCTATCATGTTCGACTTTTTCCTTTTTTCAACCAAAATAATGTTATGATTGACCAAGATTTCATTTTAAAGATGTGGTAAGAAACATGGATTTGATCCATATTTCGACAGGGATTAGATCCATGTTTCAGATTCATATGTTTTAGGCGAATCTTACAACTTACATTTCTTTGTATATGAAAAGAAATTGTTTGGATCCTCGATAAAGATACATGTCTAAAAAGAAATTATTTCCACTTATTTCTAACTTGCGGCTATAGTATGTACTAGCAACTAACGGCAACTATAGTACGCTAAGGGGTTGGATTTGCCAGTAAGGGCAGATATGTTTTCCCTAGATTAATTAGCAATCGATGTTTCTATGGCCTGCTTTGATGATTTCTCATGAAAAATTGTGCTGAATTAATCATTTCAGTTCCCGCGTCAGGAACCAGCAGTGACTGGGCCAAGGCGGTTCCCAAAATCAAGTATACATACACGATCAAACTCCCAGGAGGTGGCGGCACTGGTTTCGACCTTCCACCTGAAAGAATTCCGAACGTTGTGCAGGAAACTCTGATGGGATTAAAGGTCGTTGGCCAACACGTTTCTGGAAAACATAAAAAATAAAGAAGGAATGAAACTTAGTAACTTCCACAGGAATTTCTTTTATTATTACGACCGGTATCGTTAACGAATTAACATCTTCTGGTAAAGATATTGCTCAATAAAATGCTCCAAAGATACACAAAACCATAGAAAATTTTCTCATACCTTCTTAAGCTTCGTCAGATCAGCTGATGATTGGTGACGAAGATCAATGTTGTTTGGGCAATAAATTCCACGGCTGGGTACCCATCCTGCCGCCAACCCTTACCAGTTCGGGATCGAACCCGGGACCGCAACCATCGAATTCAGTAGTATCCTACAGAACAACCCAAACGTAATATCAAGTGAAAAGACTGGCAGCTTGATTTGAATGTGAAGAAGTACGTTGCTTTCTGTGCGTCGTTCCGTCTTTGCGTTTCAATAATGTTATTAGCGAACGAAACCAAATTTCAGGATATCCTTTAGAGTTCGTGCGTGACTACAAACACCTAGGAGTTACACTCAGCAGTTGTTTATTGTAAAAGGAACATATTCGAGATTCTATAGGAAAGGCGAATAGAATAAAAAGATTAACAAGTAGAACCCTTAGAGGATGCCCATCTAGAGACTAAGAAATAGCTTATTTTTCTCTAGATGTTCTGGCCTAATATTGTGGAACGCCATCTAAAATAATTGAAATGCGTACTTCGTATTTTCCACAAGTTTATTTTAAAATCGACCGGTTTCGACCATGACGGTCATCCTCAGGTCTACATCTACAGTCTACATCAACATAAATACCCTGACCTGAGGATGACCGTCATGGTCGAAACCGGTCGATTTTAAAATAAACTTGTGGAAAATACGAAGTACGCATTTCAATTATTTTAGCTTATTTTTCCCTCATTCGACCAAGTCTCGAATGCTACTGCACAATCTGGGATCCTCATGAAGTTGGGTTAGTCTCAGATTTAAAGATGATCCGACATTTCGTAGGTTACGAAAGCTTCTATATGTCTACAGACATTTGTCCTAGGATTGAAGGAATAATTACATTTCCATTGAAAAAATTCTTATTTATTTTTTTTGCATTCAAATAAACTATACTTTCTACATCAACATAAATACCCTGCAAGCCGCCTTTCGACGTGTGGCAGAGGGTGTAAACACCAAGCATTCGAGTTACCTCTTTAGTTTATTGTTATCGCGTATCGTTCGCGGAATTAATTTCCCCAAAACGACTTGTCCTCTCATCCATTTCTGTTATTTTATGCTCATTGTCGGATCGGCCGATATAGCAGAAGGGGTTCGCATAATGCCAATTACGTCTTTCGCAAATGTACTTTCTCTGAATTTATTAAGCAATCGCAGCCTAGCTTTTAATCGCCTTTGTTTCAAGGATTCTCAACCTGCGTTTGAGAGCATCTGCTTAACACTTGATAACTAACGTAACTTTGGTAATTATTAACGATTCTACCAAATAGTTATTCATAAGAACCAAAACGCTTTACCTTTTAAGCTATGAATAAGCTATAATAAGAACCTTCACTTTTTAATAGTAATAGATGAGGAAATTGAAACATTGGTGATAAAATCTTTCAAGCTATTAAACTAATCGACTTCAACGTAGTACCAGTGGATAGGCCGACCTAGGTCTGAAGATATGTTACACTGCATGAAAACAAGTATAAAAACAGCTGGTATCTACAGAGCTAGCATGAAACATCTAGTACCACAAAAGAGCAACTATCAAAACAGAAGGTATAAATCAGCGAAGATCAGTAAATAAAACAAATAATACTATCAACAGTTCATCCTGCTTTCCTAATACCTA
This sequence comes from Ladona fulva, assembly GCA_000376725.2. Taxonomy (NCBI): domain Eukaryota; kingdom Metazoa; phylum Arthropoda; class Insecta; order Odonata; family Libellulidae; genus Ladona; species Ladona fulva. The sequence goes on along the minus strand of KZ308284.1, from coordinate 857,146 downwards.
CTGCTATGAAGCTTGCTCTCCTAATGGACACCGTTGAAGATAAGTTATCCACGTGACATCATCTATTCACCATATTCGCGTAGCTCGGTTCCACGAATCACAGCAACTCGACTAAAAGAATGTTTTGATTGAACTATTAAATTAACCTCGAGCTACGATAGCATACGAAAGTGCTAAAGAACTCAATTATAGAGGGAATTCCAGATTAAAATCCGATTAAATTACTCTTAGGATTCCCTAGATAATGTTCATATTCTGGTGTTATGATTTCCAATAGCTTAACTAAAGCCTGACATGAATGAAGAACATAAGTTTTACTTCAATGAGACTCTCAAATGAAAGTAAATATACAGTAAATAATGAATGACACATCAAAAAAAATTATCAAGATATATAAAACCGATTAAGATACGCTTACATAAAATAAGCTTATACCAACAATCAGATACATATATGCGAATGAAATATTTAGTTTTCGAGAAAAAATTATCAAAGGTTTTCACTTCAAAGTAATCTTCTTTTAATTTTCCAAAGAAAGGTACCCCCATCATTTCATTCTCATTAGGACGCATAGGAAACAACACTGAACATCTGACAATATGAGCTCTGAATTCTAATTAGGCTTTAAAAAAATGCATCTACGAATTTAGTTCAGAAATTAAAGCGATTTTTTTACACACAGAACATGGAGAAATCGGAGCCTACGAAACCTAAAGTGATATAAAATAAATAAATAATAGAATGGATCAAACAATAAACAAAATTTAACATTTACTTTTTATATTAAAATTTTAGAACTCAATCGATGAGTACCTTCGAAATCCGTTGATGTCAAGGGTATAACTTGTTGACTTATCACCATGGCAACCACCTGTTTCCGCTTCAGCATGTACGTGGTCACGTGACTTAGAAAATTTTTTTACCTGTCGTTATTAAATAAGAAATTTTTCATCGATTAAAATACGATTTCTTCTTAAATAAAGTTTTACGTAGAAATTAGATTAACGTTATACCCGATAAATTACCGAAATTTTATTCATCCACCATTATTGGCGAGAAAAAATATTTACCCTCCATTCCGTCACCTTCAGGCTACTTCAAGTGTTCCACAGCGCTCAGATTCAGTTATAATTAAATGGATTCGTGCGTGGCGCGGAATGGAAAGTGAAATCCGCTTGCAGCCAACTTCAAACGTACACATCTGAAAGGAAAGGTTTCCGGCAACAAGATATAATTATCTGCTTCGTATAAACTTCTGCTTCATCTCGAGTTAATGCCACGATATCAACTCTTAAACTTATGAAGCTAATTATCTTCATTCGAAGTTTATCGTATTCCACCCGTGGGGAAAACGGAATAAAAATCCATTCCCGAGGTCCCATTATTCAAAAGCTTACTTGCTTCTAAATCTCACAGGGAATTTTGCTTCGTCAAAATCTTTCCTGCCAAGAACGTTGAGCAAAGGAGTTTGAGTGAAACTTCTAAACTCATTATAGACAAAATAATGAAAAACAATGATGATAAATAATGAAAATAACAAGTTAATGCAACAATAAAATGTACTTTGATCTCCGATTTGAATCCGATACTTAAATCTCCAATGCAAGAACGACTGTTTCACCATGACAACGACACGTATCTAATTCAACGGCAAGATGATTTCCGGTCACGTGACCCTTCAACAACTTTGCTATTGTCGACACCGAATTTCACCGTCAGATTGACGAATACGATAAATTTTAAACTTTCTTTGGCACGCTATCACGAAATTTAGGAACTACATTCGACTCGAGATAAAACTGAATTAAAAGGACTTACCTCTTCACGCAAGAGTTAATTTTGTTATGTATGGGAAATATAAAGCTCCAACGAGATGATTTATAATCCATTATGAATTAAAGTTAAACTAATTAATGTAACATGAAATCAATCCATCTTATATAGACAAGGATACCTACGAACCTCTTCTTCCATCAAAACTAAAGCATTGTCAAAGAAACATCAGCTTGAATTAACATCGATGAATGTAACAAAATCACGTGATGACCATGAGGAATCTTCAACCCTAAGTTAATGATCGATTAAATGTGACAATTGCAGTCTGGCGTAGAATATACCGCTAATTTCCTCCATAATTTTATCGTATGGGCCACAATGGTAGTAAAAATACCAATAATACTAAAAATAGTATACATAACATTTTTAAGAAAATCATCTAACCCCTGCTGAATGTCCTTCAGCTTACAGTCCACCATGAAGAGTGACTGCGGAAAAGAGGAAATGTAAATCAGTTTAGATAAATAAATAAAATACGAGTGACCACAGTATAAATTTTAATTCCTAAACAATAGTAACACATACCTGAAAAGTTAATTACTTCAGGGAAAGCATAAATATATCGAGTACTCCAAACTTGACACGTCATTAGCAACCGATAAGAACGTTCTCACCTTATTACCTCGATACGCATAAACAAATAAAGGCCGAAACCACATAAAATACACAGAATAATAACTACTTGCATCATATTGTTATGACAAGATAAGATAAAGAAGAGAATTTTTTAAAGGTTAATTTAAATGTAAATTAAGGGGAAAACGAATAATGAAATTAACTTTACTTAACCTTCTATTAACTTAACCCTTTATAATCCTGCCTGCAACCTACCGTAAGAGTGGGATAAAAAAGGAGAGATAATTGCGTTTTTACTCGCTAAGAAATAATAGCAGCGATAAAATAGAAAGGTGATATTCCAATAACCCAAAGGATTTGTTTTCTATGAAAAATACCCGGCTTTGATGAAAATTTGATGAGAATAATTTCATCATCAACCCTTTCCTCATTATTTAGTCATTGGCATGTTACCAGAGCGTAATCATGAGAAACTTTTACATCGTTATCACTCTCTTTCTGTGATAGTGAAATGAGAGACATGCCAGATATTTTTCAAACTAATAACCACTATCTTGGAAAGAAATCTTATCTTAAATGGAACACATTTGACAGTTTCAGATTTCTCACTTTGACTTGTCGTAACGACGATGACCGTTTCTATTTCTGCATTCAAGTTAGATGGAAAAATCGCTCACAAGTGCTGATAACCAATACCTAACGCGGAAAAGACTTGGCAACATATCACAGTTATTACTTAATTCTAGAACAGCTAACACTGAGAAGTTAAAATTTGGGAGAATACTAACATAGCTTTGAAAATATTCGCCAAGCGCACCTTATTTATCTGCAATTGGCATCTCCTGGAAATTTGATGTATATCCTTTTAAAATTTCTCGAAATGATAATATTACGAATTTCATGGAAGTAATTATATTACTTCAAACGACAGTCCGTGGAAAATTCATAGGGTTAACTTTCCAAACTGACTGCATTTATCGCAAACAAATGGGCTCCTAAACAAATGCGCCACGTAAGCGCACGAACGTGTCATCTCTTTGGTAGCACATGACGAAAGACAGATCGGGTCTGGCATAATTCAATCTCAGAATCACATAAAAAAAACACGATTTCAATCACATGCAACAGATATTCTTCGATTGCTCCAACAAAACAAAGCCATTACAGCTGTGTAATTGTCCCGCCAATTGTGACATCTATTCGAAAATCACTTGGGGGACAAACTAAACTCGCGTGACTCAAAACGAAATGCCGAAGCAACCCGGGGAATCAATTCAGGTAAAGCAAAGAGATCAAAGAGAAGTTTTTAGTTATGATTGAATGTGATTCATCGGTTGGAGAGCCGTAAGTATAAGTGAGAAGTCGAGACTGTGACACATTGCATACAGAAAAATCAGAATAACTTGAGATCATGAAATTTGGTTTACGTTGCATGATATTTCGCTTTGGTTGCTTCCGTATGATTCATAAAATCAGTTAAATTTCCTTGGAAATGAGAGTTGCAAGTTGTGTAGCTATAGGCTTTAATGATTGACGACCATCGAAGAATGAAAATGAATGCAGATTATAACCAGTAACATCTAGATTAATTATGGAAAGCATTCGTTGATTACCACATCAGAAAAATATAACATTTTCACGCCGTTTACATCACCCAAAAGGTTCTTCTTTGCACTCAAGCGTTACTATAAGTTTTGCTTTGTTTTAAAAGGATTGAATTTGCTCTGAAAAGTCTACAGAACTATTTTACAAGTAGCATTTGGAACCGCTTACATTGTTGCTATGATCAAAAGGATTTCTCCAGATGAAGAAAATCATCAAAATATCAATGAAATTGGTTACATATCCTTTTTGGTGATTTCACTCTTGGAAAGTTTTAGAACTCAAACTTTTTATATACTCTTTATAATAAGTAAATACAGAGTTATGTTGTCTCACTTAACGTTAAGTATAATTTCAATTTAATGCATATGCTTTCATACTCATAAACTTAACCTGGTTATTTTATATTAATTACTTTAAAGTAAATTAGGAAATTTAATTTAAAGTTGTCATGAAAGTAACATTCTCAAAAATGTATGCTCGAATAATTTTAGAGATACTGTAGTTAAGAAATGTTGACTGGTAAGTTGGCTTTTGTATGGCTGGCTGTTAATAAATCTTCAGAAGTTTTTATATCAGATTAGGGAAGAGATCAGTCGCAAAAGGACAAAATAAATGGCTAAAAGTAGGTAATGGTGAAGATATGAAATATTTGCATCAAATTTCATATCATAGAATGTAATTATATAAACCATTAATATTATAGAAACTAATAATCTCTCTCTCTAAAGTGTGAACCAGGGTAGTGATTAATATTTCCATACAAAGACTGAAAGAGATTTGTTAAAAAGATAATCAGGTATGATAAAAGTATTAAATTAAAATTATATTTAGTGAAAACTTTGTGCTTTTTACAACTGCATTAAAGACTGGTATTTAATAATAGGTCTTAAGATCCAATCAGTGAGTTGAAGTGCATTAATGATCGATTTAAAACATGGAACATGTTACACTACAAGTTTTTTGGCAGAAGATTATCTTAATAAAAAATTACCAAAATCTTCATTATAAAGTTTTTTAAGGAAGTTGTTTCAAGGAAGGGTAATAATGAAATTAATATTATAATCATGTCATGTAAACTTTGATTGAGGAAAATCATGGGAAAACCTTTTTGCATGAAATGGGAATTTGTCCCAAGTTCAATGCTGTTAATAATTAAGCCTAACTATTTACAGAATTTCATTATAGTTAAATAACTTGGTAGCATTTGATGAAATAGAACACTTTTTTTCTCCACCCCTCTAAGAAATTCATAAGCAGTAGAGTGTCTCTATTAGATGATGGAATTTAACAATATTGATGCAAGAAGAAAAAAATAGTGGAACAAAATTCGATCCTAGTGATTTCTAATTCTATTTTGATTTGCATTAATTCAGTACTATCAACGTGCTCTTTAAGAACTGTCTCCAAAGTTAATACGAGAGAAAAAGCTAGCAAATCATAGAATGGAGTGCCTCCTATGTTTTCACGCTTATGTTTAATTCCAAAATCCTGCTCAGCTACTGAGGAACCATGAAAGGAAAACTAGTTCTCAGATGAGTTCAATGTTAATCTTTGAAAGCATTCTTTAAGTCCTCCTGAAGACTCTCCAGGTAGGCTACAAAGAATTCTGTAAAGTTTTTCACCTAAACAATCATGTGATCATCTTTACTTAACTATAGCTACTACAATAATTAGAAACTATATGCTTACCATGTATTATTTACCTGTATAATGCACACCAGAATTCCAACTAATTGTAAGATTGTTAAACTTTATTGGGAAACAGTTCATGGTACTGTTGCTTATTGGAAGTCTCTTTCATATCAAGGAATAACAAGTGTGAGAAATAGCGATTTCACACTTGCTATTCCTTGGGATTTAGCCTCGCAACTTCAATGTGCAAAATTTAACACCTTTACCTCCATTTTCTTTTACATATACATTACTAATTATTCTGACTTGGAGTAGCAAATGGATAAATTTTGATTATTTACCTCCATTATCCTGTCTTCTGACTTCGTTTGGCTTGTTTGGAGAGGTGATATGTTTCAAAGTTCATACATAACACTACCTTCTTTTATAGTTCCTAATTCTATGAGACAAACATCAATAGTGAACAAAATTACATCAATGTATCCTTTTGTCTTAGACTTTCAATTAAAAATGTTTAATTTTAGTCAGTTCAATGCTTTCATTTTCTTTGAATCTTCTATTATTCAAAAGTGGCTATTGAGGCCATTTTAATTTTTAAGGAAATGGATATGTGGTTTTAGTTTGACAGTCTAGTAAAGCAAGTAGCAATACAAATAAATGCATGTCAGTAAAAAGAAAAGTTGTATGTAATTCCAAGTGCCATGGTTTACCATGTTGCAAAGAGAAAAATCATATTTATTTACATTAAAGTATTGTTTTTGTAGAGAGTATTGTTTTTGTAGAGAGTATTGCCAATTTTTCTGTTTTTATGTATTTACCTTCCTAGCTCTTTTTAATTAAGAGTTATATTCTAATTAAATACAAACAAATAAACATTTGTTTATTTTACTTTATAGTTCAGTAAATTATATTCCATCATTGACCTGGTTGGCTGCTCCAAAGTATAAGAAATGAAGCAAGACTCAGGACTTAAATTATCACAAGACTGTCCTCTATGAATTTGTCATTTACCAATAATCCAAGCACATGTTTTACACTTTGCTGCTATTTTTTCTTTTACTGAACATTTCAGTTGTTGCTATTCCTTATATGCAAGCTTTGACTTAATCAGATGTGGAAATGTTTACATTTACAAGTAATAGTATACATACCCTGGGTAGGGCTGATTTCTGGACTGCATTTGGGATTTTAATGTTTTGCCACTATTAGTTAATAATGTTAGAATACAAGCACAAAATTAACATAAGAAACTTACAATTTAAGAAGCTTGTGGAGTAACATTCCAAATTTGATAACATCTGCAAAAGTCTTTACATTCACAAGAACAAATATGAATAGTGATAATGGACCAATAGCATTCTCTCTTTTATTTTCACTTGTTAATGTCACACGCAAATACTCTCTCCCACCAACACCACCCTCAGTTCTCTTCATCCTCTGAAGATGCACACTTATGTTAGAATACAAGTTTGAGCAATCTGATGACATCAAACTCCAGATACTCCTAGCCCCTGCTGGTTTCTGAGAGCAGGCCACTCTTGGAAGGACCATGTGGCTACTTGTAACAACAGCTCAACGTACAAATGAATCATGAGCTAGATGGAAGTATAAGAAGTATCTTTGTCATAATGTATGCATGGGTCTGAAGGAAGCAGTAAGGTCTCTTAACAGCACCAATGTAAAACCAAATGCTTGTATGCTCTTCCACATCTAATTGGATGAATTATAATGAACACATGACTAATACAAGCTTAGCTAATAAATACCTATATGCTTTGATCGTCTTATTTCAATCTAAACTAGGCTCTAGATCTTCAACAATTTTGAAATTTGTTCTTACAAGGTTATTGTTACTGCAAATTTAAGGTAAATGGCAGACTTATGTTCTAGGACAGTGAACTATAGATCATCTATGAGTGAGTTATCCATGCCTGATTTTTTACTCTTTGTTGATATTATCTGCAGCCTTAAGTAAAAAAATTCAAACACAAAAAACACTTAAATATTTTTTGCACTCTAATACAAGCAGGACTTACATAGGACATTTTCTATATAGCAGCGGGAGAATGACTACAGTGACATCATCAGTGGCAAGAAAATCAGCAGTCAGGTGAGGAGAACTCTTAATGAAAATGAGCCCATAGAACAATTGAAAATGACAAGCTATGCATGTAAATAGTAATGAATTATTTGAAGAAACACAATTAGTTGGACTAAGAATTTTAATTATATTTCCAACAACTTTTCTTCAGTTATGACAAACCACCAAGGAAAGGCACAAACCATCAAAATAATATTTTTTTATTTATGTAAATTATGAAAATTGTAATAAATAAAGAGAAAGTTTGATTTATCCATGTTTTCTGATTATTTCTGCATCTTCTTTCCATCAATAGCCCACCTAATCAAGAGTTCTGTGTACTTAAAGTTTTCTTTGAGTTTATGGGGATGCACCAAAGGAATGACTCATTAGAATGAGTTTTTTTATTTCTTAACTGGTTGGTGTAATTGAAGCTGAAAACTATGAAACCAATGAAAAATGTTATGTTGGTTTACCTCTTGAGTATTAAAGCAGTAATTCCCAACCCTTATGGTCTCAAATCCCTCTTTCCATGTCCTCAAGATATCCAAATGGGCAACGCATTTGACTTCGGTGAAAGCGGTCACAGGTTTGATTCCCAGTGGAAGCCTATGTGCCTACACTACTACGACATCCAAAACTCCATCAATGAGTTAATTTTACTGATTGATGCAATTAATTATTTTACAACAACTTTATTTGTTCAATGGTGATCCTACTGGGAGATTTATTTGCAATTATTCAAAATATTAGAAAAATTAAAGGCAAAACAAATGAATTAAAAAAACTTCAACCTGCTTGAGTCCCAACATACAGGTTTGTAAGTCCTACTAGTTGGATGCATCCCACCACTTAGGAAAATCAGCCTTTACGGATAATTTAGCTCACATATGGTTGATATTTCCAGCTTTTAGGTAAGTTTTGGTACTTACTATTTTATCCTGATGAATGGAACATTTTTCATTAGTCAATTGCTGAAGGATGGAGGACATATTTCTTTCATACAATCTTGTCTCATTGTCAGCCTTGTTTAGTGGTGCGATGATATGAAAACTGCTTAGGTATACTGAATAACATCATTCATCCAGTCACTCTTTACTCAATCTTATGAAAAATTTTAATCACATCATACTTCATTTACATGGTCATTTTCTGCTCACAGTATTCCCACTAAATGAGCAGAATACCTCATTCCTCAATGAAGAAGGGTATAACTACTTTGGGCTGATGACTTTATAGAGAGAACAGTAAATTTCAGTTCGTTAAAAATACAGTATATCTTAACTGGCTAACTTGGGACTGCACATCTGGCTGGTTGCCATATTGCCTGGTTAATCCAATGTGTACCAACAATTTATAAATATACGCAATTATATCTGAGCTTCCATGGGGAAAAAAATATTTCCAAGGTGTTAAGAGTAAATAAATGGGGAAATGTTCCATTTGAAATGTATGCATTCATACTTAAACGAAATCCAACCTATTCCAAACAAGTTTTGAGTCAGGTTTTGAAAAAGTCCTTAATTTTCTTTTTTTTCACCTTCAGTGAATTGCTGAATGAGTAATTTCTCCATTGCCTCATCTAAAGAGCTAAAGAATTCATTGAAAATAAAATATGTAAACTGAAACCGTATTTTATGGTATCTTTTACATAAACCGTCTGTTATACACATACCTCATTATAAGGGCAGTTAATCTGTCAGCTGATTAAAGCTGGTTAAGAGGAATTATATAGTAGTTTTTATAATAATCAGGTGATTCTGCAATTGTTTTTCTTCCATAATATTTTTTTTTAATTCAAAGTTGAATAAGTATGTAACCCTCTTTGTATGGTAAAATATTCATTTTTTTATTCATTACTCAGCTCCTAAATAAGTTAAAGAAAAGAAAGTCTGCTCATCGATTTTTGGGAACCTGTTTTTATTTTTTATCTGGCATAAAACTCTCAGCAACAAACTGTTACTTTGATATAATTTGAAGAATTATATATATATATATATATATATATTTGCAATACAAGAGACATTGTATGTTATGCTAGCTCCTGTAATTATTCAGATATTTACTACATAGTGCAACACAAGTGGCACCCACTGAGTAGATATGTAATGCTACCTTGAGTTGATACATGGACCAGGTGGCATCCATTGTAAATGCCTCTTGCCATTTATAATTTACAAATCCTGAAATATAAGGAAAGAATAAAATTTAACCAATTTATGAGATTATTTCATTCTGAAACAAATTTTTGCAGAATAATACTTTGTGCATTTTCTTTCCCAATGAATGAAATATCTAGGTTCCACAAAGTGAGGCTGAGGTAGTGACTACTATATATTTAAATGGAACCTCACCATTAGAATGTGTCTCTCATAGCTGGTTATAAGTATTCCAATACTTTGATACAAAATTATTCTAATTCAATCCCAGTTGGGCTTGACTTGTTACTCATAGCTTTGTTTTCCTGGTCTTAAGTTGAATGCATTTAAAACAAAATTACAGAATTTATAAGCATAGGTTCAATCTTATACTCCATTTATCATGCAATCTACCAAGAACCAGCTCTGATCACTTTTTGTGATCACTGATTTGTGTAATCGGACCGTTACTATTTTTAGTATACATTAACGACCTCAGCAATCTTATTGATAGTAAAGTTAGGACATTTGCAGACGATACGGTAATTTACAGGGAAATAGAGAGTAAAGAGGATAGACTAACCCTGTCGAATGATTTAGATAACATTATGAAATGGTAAGATGATTGGCAATTAGAGCTAAATGTAGACAAATGTTTAGTATTTAACTTCTTCGAAAGAAAATCTATTATTAAAAATTATCCGTACAGTCTCTGTGGGATAAACTTATAAACAGTAGAGTCAGTGAAATATCTTGGAGTAACTCTCAGAAATAATTTAACATGGAGTACTCACATCCATAATATATGCGGAAAAGCGCTTAAAAAACTTGGCTTCGTAAAGAGAATAGTCAGTCTGAGCGACGAAAAAGTTTGCGAGCAATGTTATTTTGCGTTAGTTAGACCTCATCTTGAGTATGCGTGTAGTGTATGGGACCCTGCCAATAAGTGTTGTACTAAAGAATTAGAACAGGTGCAGCGAAAGGCGATACGTTTTGTGAAGAATTGCTACGATAAATCAGTGAGCATCACTCAGATGCTCCAGGATGCAAAATAGGAATCTTTGGAAGTTAGAAGATTTCAAAAAAGGGTCAATTTACTGGATAAATTCAGAGGAAGCATGTTTAGAGATGATGTAGCAGATATAATGTGTTCACCATGCTACATACATAGATGCCAGAACCAATAGATTCAAGGACTCATTTTTTCTGCAAACGATACACGAAAATAATCGATTAAGGAAATAGAGTCATGCTGCATGCACCCCCTGCCACACGCCAAAAGGTGGCTTGCAGGGTAATCACATAGACATATTTTTTGAGGTGAAAGATTATATTTTATTCCACTTAGCTAAAGAGACGTTAAGTAGGTATAGCATCAGTCACATATTTCTCTTCTTCTAATTTTATATACAATCTAAAAAATTATTTGATNAGCAATCTTATTGATAGTAAAGTTAGGATATTTGCAGACGATACGGTAATTTACAGGGAAATAGAGAGTAAAGAGGATAGACTAACCCTGTCGAATGATTTAGATAACATTATGAAATGGTGCGATGATTGGCAATTAGAGCTAAATGTAGACAAATGTTCAGTAGTTAACTTCTTCGAAAGAAAATCTATTATTAAAGATTATCCGTACAGTCTCTGTGGGATAAACTTATAAACAGTAGAGTCAGTGAAATATCTTGGAGTAACTCTCAGAAATAACTTAACATGGAGTACTCACATCCATAATATATGCGGAAAAGCACTTAAAAAACTCGGCTTCATAAAGAGAATAGTTGGTTGTAGGAACGAAAAAGTTCGCAAGCAATGTTATCTTGCTTTAGTTAGACTTCATCTTGAGTATGCGTGTAGTGTATGGGACCCTGCCAATAAGTGTTCTATTAAAGCATTAGAAAAGATGCAGCAAAAGGCGATACGTTTTGTGAAGAATTCCTATGATAAATCAGTGAGCGTCACTCAGATGCTCCAGAATGCAAAATGGGAATCTTTGGAAGTTAGAAGATTTCAACAAAGGGTCAATTTACTGGATAAATTCAGAGAAAGCATGTTCAGAGATGATGTAGCAGATATAATGTGTTCACCATGCTACAAAGACCATTCCGATAATGGAAGAAAGATCAGAGAAATAGATGGCAGAACCAATAGATTCAAGAACTCATTTTTTCTGCGAACGATACGTGAAAATAATCAATTAAGGAAATAGAGTCATGGTGCATGCCAAAAGGCAGCTTGCAGGGTAATGACATAGACATATATTTTTAAGGTGAAAGATTATATTTTATTCCACTTAGCTAAAGAGACGTTAAGTAGGTATTGCATCAGTCACATATTTCTCTTCTAATTTTATTTACATTCTAAAAAATTATTTGATTGTGTCCTTTTGTAACTTTTCGGTCAGTGACTCAAATTTCATGTTCATTGACAACAATTTTATTCAGCATTGACAGCATTTGAAAGGCTCTTTTAGGGTTGGCTCTGCTCCTGACCAGCCCTTGATCATGTAGGTAGTATTTAAACCAGATTGTGCCTAGTAATAATTAAATTCATGTTGTTTGTTTTTATACTCAATCTTTGTTTATATCTCAATGAGCAGGGTATGAGCCTAAAATAAATAGATGAAAATACTTGGAACAATGGAACTGGAATGTATCTTAAAATGAATCAGTAAACTTGAAGATTATTAATGAACTTAATTATCTTACAAGGGGAGTACCACCCCTGAGGGAAACGGATTCGCGCATAACTTTCAGGATATGTTCCTTGCTCAAAAATAATAGACATGTGTCTGACTGTTGACACAGCTAGGCATTTTAACGTAAAATTAGAAACTGAAAACCGGAGTTAGGCAACCACGTTATACACGCACATCACCATGAAGATGGTGAAAGTCACAATCAGAAAACTCTCCTTGTAGAAAAATAATTTCTCCCAATTTTGTACAAATAACTTACTTTTTTGCAATCAAATTTTATCTCCATACACTACAAACATTCTTTACCTTTTCTGTCAACATTTATTTAAATATATGTTAGGTCAGATCTACAGCATGTATTATATTGCTACATATAGGATTAGAATTCTTAGCCTGAACCTGAACTTAGTGTCACTGACTTGGGCACTTTATGTCATATGAGTCCCTGGTCCTGGGAAATCCCAGGAATAGTGAGATATCCATCCTAGCCTTTATAGGTTCAATCCCAGAATGTCCAATATTCCTGATTTTTCCAGTAAGAATGCATTGTGCAGAATTTTGGAAATTTATTTTGAGTACTTCTCAGGATGGTAGAGGTTTGAAAATTGAGGTTTTCTTAGAAGACATGCTTCTGTAATGTAAACAGCAAAGATATTACCCAAATAATCTTGGGTTCGACACCAGGCCAATATAAGATTCTTCTGAAAATGAATGTGTGGTATATGAGCTGGTTTCAAATTGCAATGCAAATGTTGATTTACCTGAGGAAAGCTCCTAATTTTTTCCATGTACATCATTATAAAAATTTATCAAAAATACATTGGTTACATTCTCAAATTAATTTTGATGAATTATAGACATATTATTAAAATAAAGGTAACAATTTTTGGTTATTCATAAACTAAAGGTATCATAAAAAATTAATTTTGGTTGATTTGAAATTTAATGAAATAGCTCCATATGCATAATCCCTGCTTTTCCTTTGAAAAGTTTTGTTTTCTCTGAATCTTTTCCAGTAAGTTCCCAGGATTAAGGAATATAAGATTAGTTAACCAGTTCCTCATTTTGTAACCTTCAACTTACTTTTCAATGGTCTTGATCTTTTATATAATTTTGTAAGAAAAATTTTCACTCAATTTTGTTTTTTTTTATATTTCGCAATGGTGGGGATGGTTTTTAAAATAAAAACAATGAAAGCACAAATGTTTTCTGCACCAGGAACAGTATAAAGAGGTTTTTGTTTTGCATGTGCATTTTGCATCTTTGGGGAAACTAACTTGATTGACATTCAAGAATGTATCTCTTTCTTTCAATAATTTTGATGAGAACCATGCATATCTTATTGTATCTTTAAAAATGGGATCCGAGAACTGGTTATGCACCAAAGCATGAATCTGAATTGCGTCTTCCTGCAAATTCAATTCCCTCTCATTCAAATTCTCAATTCCCACATATATTTGAATAAATTCTGACGGAAAAGGTAAAGAATGTCTGGAAGGTAGGGAGTCTAATTTAATCGCAAAGAAAGGAAGTTATTTGTAAAAAAATGGGAGAAATTATTTTTCTACAAGGAAAGCTTTTCAATCTTCATGGTGATGTGCGTGTATGGTGTGGTTGCCTAACTCCGATTTAGCTAATTTTGCATTAAAAAATGCCTAGTAGTGTCAACGGTTGGACATGTGTCTATTTATTTTTGAACAAGGAACATACCCTGAAAGTCTTGTGCGAATCCATTTCCCACAGAGGTACTCTCCTTGTAAATTTTTACCAAGGAAAGTAATCTCATTGGCTTCAATTAAAATCCCTGATATATTCTAAAATGTTGATTTTTGTTGTAAAAAAGGCTTTGAATATTTCCATTACAACATTCTAGCAGCATCTTTTGACCCTCATTGCCAATGAAAAGGAGAAACTGTTATACAAAACCTGGAAGATCTCTTCTATTTTCATTCAGAATATTTTCTGAAGGAAGAAATTATTGGTATACTCATAATATGTATAATATAATTTAATAATATAACATAATTTGGATTATGTGGTATGTGGCATTTTTTGCTCTTACTAATGTGTAAACTTTTTGTAGACTTGGTGATGAATATCATGAAATATCTGAAAAATTGCTCAAAATTCCTGACAATACAGCTGAANCCTTCTTGAGGGTGTTTTCCTGCAGTGGAGATTTTCCCTGAGCTCTTAGCTTAGGTTTTTTAATCCACAAAGTAGTTTTCTTCTTTGTACTTTTGCAAGCTATCTCTCTCTTTTCTTGCCTCATATGACGAAGGGTTAGATGTAAGAAGAGACTTTTTAGTCTCAATCTCGCCCTGAATAAAGTCCTTTATTATTATTATTACTATGTTTTATGGTTCAGAATGTTGGGCAGCAAAACAAAAAGTCATCTTCACGTGTAGTGAAAGGGTGTTCAAGGAGAGGTAAATTAAGGAGTACATATGTAAGAGAGAAACTTAGTATTCAGGTTATCTCAGATAGATCACTAGAGTATAAAAACAGGTGGAAATAACATGCACTGTGAATGTCTAAAGAGAAGATCCCAAATCAGGCTTTGGGATATAAACCATTAGGCAAAAGGAGCATTGGAAGACCAAGGGTGAGATGGTAAATTGAAGCTGGCACAGGCTTAAAGCCTAATTCTGGAAGGAAGAAGAAGACATTTTGAAGAATGTAGACAAGTAAGTTAACAAAATTGGATGTATTGAATGATCCTAATTGAGACTATTACTGCATGATGGTATGAGTAAGTATGTGAAGTGACAGAAGACTATAGCATTACTTATATCCCACGAATGTGAGGATACATATTGGATATCCTCGGGACGACTTTTAGCTTATTTATCGAGGAAAATGGATATATTTCCATTCTTTGTTTCCATCATAATGAATGTAGTACCACCTTTTATCCTTTATCTCTGAATCAGTACATTTTTCAAGTACGTCAATTTCTTATTATTTCCGTAAAAAAACGACCAATACGTCCAGCTTCCTTTCCTCGCTCCCGACCTACGTTCTCGTCATCAGAATAACTGAAGAAAGGATCTTTCTCCAGGTCCCTGAACGCATTCCTTCGAAGGTGTTTATTCCAGAGGCAGCCTATGGAATATCTACAAAATGTAATGCAACCGATACTCCGTACACAGGTAGGCCCCTTCTTTCGCGGCTTTATGTTTCGCGGTAAGGATCACGAAATTCCTTTTGCTGTTTTTAAAAATTGTAAGGAGAAAGGTTGATTGCATTACACCAACAAAAAAATATCCATGTTTCCTCGGACTGACGTAGAAACAGGATAGGATGTTAAAAAAGGGACGGGTATAACTAATGGGGACAAACATAAGTAGATAAATAATAGATTAGATTTGCTAGCCTCACAAAAC
This sequence comes from Ladona fulva, assembly GCA_000376725.2. Lineage (NCBI taxonomy): Eukaryota > Metazoa > Arthropoda > Insecta > Odonata > Libellulidae > Ladona > Ladona fulva. Next base: position 841,192 of record KZ308284.1, on the reverse strand, counting down.
AGACTAAATGTTCTACGTATTCAATTGTTCGAGACAGAGACGCAGCATAAATTCTCGTTTTGTCACTTCAACTTGATTATTTACAGATCTATATTGACATATCGCAGATTATAGTGTTGATTTTTGCGGTATTAACGAAGCCTTTTTAGGTATTAACGAAGCCTGACGATTTTAGCATTTTCTAGCTAGCGAGTTAGACAATCGCCGCCTATTCTATAAATTTTTTACAGATTTACATTTTATTTAACTTTCTGTTACTTTTTCAAGTAATTTATCTCAATAATGCTACCGCGCGTAAATTAATTTGCTGTCTCTTCTCCTACTCTCATATCTCACCTATATACGCTATTTCATCTAGGTCTGTTTCCATTGTAAGTGGGACTCATTCTTGCATTTTCTACCACTCTAATTACATCTCTTTCGCTTTTTACAGTTTTTAGAAACGAAATCTTTGGAAAAGACGAGGCCTGTCTGTAGATACTTCACCAACATTCATTTGTTGATTATTTGCTTATTTTTTCTAGATAATTACAAGTGTTCTCGATTTTTTAAAATTATTAATTTCAATTTGTATTAATTTCCAATAATCGAAAAATTATACTTTGCGAAATGCTTCTACCATTCTTAAGGATGAGTTAACGCAGTTAGTGCATCTTTCATAAACTTAAAATTTAACTGCTTCTTTTAATGATTCATAAAGTGAAACCAATCTTACGCTTTACTTATTCTAACTACCAAGAAGCAGCTCTGATCATATATTTTTTAAGGTGAAGAACTTTATTAAATTGCGCGAGCTAAAGAGAAAGATTTACTGGCACTTATCTACAGTGATTGCATCAGTTAAACATTTCTCTTCTGCTAATTTTACTGATGCACTAAAATTATTTTGTTTATGTCCTTATGAAACTTTTCAGACAGTGGCCCAAATTTCACATGCATTGACAACAATTTCATTCAGCATTTGAAAGACTTCTTAAGGGTAGCTCTTCACAAGGATTACGCAGGTGTCATTGAAACCCCATTGTGCGAACGGGACGGGACAAGAACCTAAAATAAATAGATGTAAATAATTGGAAAATGTAACTGGAATGTACCTTAAAAAGTAACAGCTGAAGAGTTTTCTCAAAGATTACTGAACGACTTTAGCCCCATGCATATTTTGCGAACCATTTACGGAAATTCATATTTCATTCTCATCAGATCCAATATCATTTGCACGTTTCAAAATTAATACATTAATAAATATATTCGTCAATGGGATATGATTCTGCTCTACTTGCTGATACTCATCTTGCATACGTTCATTTCTTATTTTAGAGACATCTTTCTGCAAAAGTTACATTCTGAAGTCTTTCTCCAGAAGTTAATTCTTATGTTCTTTCTAAATAGTGTCTTTTCGTCTTCATAATCGCATCAACCTCTTTCACAATAGCCGTTATAAACGCTTTTGGAGTCGTATAATAATGCTATCAGAAATTTGGTATTTAGGTAGCAGAGAAAAACTTATAACCAAGCATTGACGTTACATTATAACTCACGTTAACTAACCTTAGAACTAAACGTTTATTTGACATTTGGAATGGCATGGAAATTAATGGCATAAATCTGAATGGTAACACTATTTTTATACATACGTTATAGTAGCTGCCAGAAATATGTATTATTTTCAACCTTCGACCCCCTTCTATATTCCGACTTACCTAACCCGGATAAATCGAAAAATCATAACAAATCGAGGAAAGCCAATTTATCTTCTATATTTGATTAAATTTAAAATTTAGGCATTTCAAAGACGAATTATAAAAATCGAATACGATACTGTAAACAATATCTAGAGAATAAACAACGGTAGTTTTTATTTAATCCAAATATTTTCTCTTAAAAACTTACACCGAACATTAGATTTCATAATTCCTGCGATGTTTTATAATTATTTAAGAATTATAGCAATCGCAGTAGTAGTTTCCATCCCTCCACTACCCCTACTGCGCCACCCCTATCTGAGCATAAAAAGGTTTGCAGGCCACCAACTCGTCCTCTCTTCTGTTGACTGCTGAAGGCTACGGTTCTGCTCGGAGATACCTCGCTGCTGTACGAAGGACATCGCTCGGCATTGAAGACCTTATCGTAGACGGTTGGTCGCCTATTTTCGTGAGTCTCATTTAAGTTTTACTTGTTTCTCGTTTATTTCGGTCGGTTTGTGCTTTTATATATTATCATCAGTTCCCAATATATTCGGGGGAAATAGTACATGTGAAGTAAATGAGTTAACCGCGTGGTGTCTATATAAGTGTAAATTTGTTAAAGTGCATAATCTTCTCGCAGAGATTTTATTTAAGCTATGCCGTTGTATATCGCGAGTTTGTTGCCCGCACGTTGCAGTTTTAACTAAAGATGTTTGAAGCAACCAGTTTGGTTCAATTGCATGTCTTACTACGACGATCCGTGCTTGTCAGTTTAATGTCACCGAATTTAAAATCGGATGCATTTGTTCCATACGACATGCCATCGCGAATGAGCTGTTCGGTTTAATTGAACATACATTCGACCAACTGATCCTTTGAATTATACGGATATTCGATTTTACGTATTTTCACAAAACCGAAACTTGCGTCCGGATTTCATTGTTAGTTACAATTATTCTCCGATATCTTCTATTTTGATTTTGAGAAGTTTGTTACAATAAACAACCGGGTCGTCAGCAGAACGTGAATAAATGGATTGTATATCTTGAAATGAGTTCGCATTGGAGCATTGGACTTGCGGGATAGTTAACCATTAGGTTCAACCTAAGCCGAGATAGCTTTTTCCTGGTCCTAATTTATCGGCGCACAGTGGGCTGAAATCGGAAAAAGCCGGACAAAAGTCCAAAATGGCTTTTTTTGAGATACAGACCTGAAACTTTGCATATATATACAGAAATGATTGCTGATCATGGAATGGTAAGTCATTTCTCATATATCCCATCCGTTACGTAGCTACTGAGGATCAAACATGACTAAATTTCCAAAAACACGCCCGGTTGAATTTTTCTTCGAAAATCTNTCACTTCAACTTGATTATTTACAGATCTATATTGACATATCGCAGATTATAGTGTTGATTTTTGCGGTATTAACGAAGCCTTTTTAGGTATTAACGAAGCCTGACGATTTTAGCATTTTCTAGCTAGCGAGTTAGACAATCGCCGCCTATTCTATAAATTTTTTACAGATTTACATTTTATTTAACTTTCTGTTACTTTTTCAAGTAATTTATCTCAATAATGCTACCGCGCGTAAATTAATTTGCTGTCTCTTCTCCTACTCTCATATCTCACCTATATACGCTATTTCATCTAGGTCTGTTTCCATTGTAAGTGGGACTCATTCTTGCATTTTCTACCACTCTAATTACATCTCTTTCGCTTTTTACAGTTTTTAGAAACGAAATCTTTGGAAAAGACGAGGCCTGTCTGTAGATACTTCACCAACATTCATTTGTTGATTATTTGCTTATTTTTTCTAGATAATTACAAGTGTTCTCGATTTTTTAAAATTATTAATTTCAATTTGTATTAATTTCCAATAATCGAAAAATTATACTTTGCGAAATGCTTCTACCATTCTTAAGGATGAGTTAACGCAGTTAGTGCATCTTTCATAAACTTAAAATTTAACTGCTTCTTTTAATGATTCATAAAGTGAAACCAATCTTACGCTTTACTTATTCTAACTACCAAGAAGCAGCTCTGATCATATATTTTTTAAGGTGAAGAACTTTATTAAATTGCGCGAGCTAAAGAGAAAGATTTACTGGCACTTATCTACAGTGATTGCATCAGTTAAACATTTCTCTTCTGCTAATTTTACTGATGCACTAAAATTATTTTGTTTATGTCCTTATGAAACTTTTCAGACAGTGGCCCAAATTTCACATGCATTGACAACAATTTCATTCAGCATTTGAAAGACTTCTTAAGGGTAGCTCTTCACAAGGATTACGCAGGTGTCATTGAAACCCCATTGTGCGAACGGGACGGGACAAGAACCTAAAATAAATAGATGTAAATAATTGGAAAATGTAACTGGAATGTACCTTAAAAAGTAACAGCTGAAGAGTTTTCTCAAAGATTACTGAACGACTTTAGCCCCATGCATATTTTGCGAACCATTTACGGAAATTCATATTTCATTCTCATCAGATCCAATATCATTTGCACGTTTCAAAATTAATACATTAATAAATATATTCGTCAATGGGATATGATTCTGCTCTACTTGCTGATACTCATCTTGCATACGTTCATTTCTTATTTTAGAGACATCTTTCTGCAAAAGTTACATTCTGAAGTCTTTCTCCAGAAGTTAATTCTTATGTTCTTTCTAAATAGTGTCTTTTCGTCTTCATAATCGCATCAACCTCTTTCACAATAGCCGTTATAAACGCTTTTGGAGTCGTATAATAATGCTATCAGAAATTTGGTATTTAGGTAGCAGAGAAAAACTTATAACCAAGCATTGACGTTACATTATAACTCACGTTAACTAACCTTAGAACTAAACGTTTATTTGACATTTGGAATGGCATGGAAATTAATGGCATAAATCTGAATGGTAACACTATTTTTATACATACGTTATAGTAGCTGCCAGAAATATGTATTATTTTCAACCTTCGACCCCCTTCTATATTCCGACTTACCTAACCCGGATAAATCGAAAAATCATAACAAATCGAGGAAAGCCAATTTATCTTCTATATTTGATTAAATTTAAAATTTAGGCATTTCAAAGACGAATTATAAAAATCGAATACGATACTGTAAACAATATCTAGAGAATAAACAACGGTAGTTTTTATTTAATCCAAATATTTTCTCTTAAAAACTTACACCGAACATTAGATTTCATAATTCCTGCGATGTTTTATAATTATTTAAGAATTATAGCAATCGCAGTAGTAGTTTCCATCCCTCCACTACCCCTACTGCGCCACCCCTATCTGAGCATAAAAAGGTTTGCAGGCCACCAACTCGTCCTCTCTTCTGTTGAATGCTGAAGGCTACGGTTCTGCTCGGAGATACCTCGCTGCTGTACGAAGGACATCGCTCGGCATTGAAGACCTTATCGTAGACAGTTGGTCGCCTATTTTCGTGAGTCTCATTTAAGTTTTACTTGTTTCTCGTTTATTTCGGTCGGTTTGTGCTTTTATATATTATCATCAGTTCCCAATATATTCGGGGGAAATAGTACATGTGAAGTAAATGAGTTAACCGCGTGGTGTCTATATAAGTGTAAATTTGTTAAAGTGCATAATCTTCTCGCAGAGATTTTATTTAAGCTATGCCGTTGTATATCGCGAGTTTGTTGCCCGCACGTTGCAGTTTTAACTAAAGATTTTTGAAGCAACCAGATTGGTTAAATTGCATGTCTTACTAAGACGATCCGTGCATGTCAGTTTAATGTCCCCGAATTTAAAATTGGATGTATTTGTTCCATACGACATGCCTTCGCGAATGAGCTGTTCGGTTTAATTGAACATGCATTCGACCAACTGATCCTTTGAATTATACAGATTTTCGATTTTACGTATTTTCACAAAACGGAAACTTACGTCCGGATTTCATTATTAGTTACAATTATTCTCCGATATCTTCAATTTTTAATTTTGAGAAGTTTGTTACAATCAACAACCGGGTCGTCAGCAGAACTTCAATTTTTAATTTTGAGAAGTTTGTTACAATCAACAACCGGGTCGTCAGCAGTACGTGAATAAATGAATTATATATCTTAAAATGAGTTCGCATTTGAGCATTGAACTTGCGGGATAGTTAAGCATTAAGTTCAACCTAAGCCGAGATAGCTTTTTCCTGGTCCTAATTCATTGACGGTTTTGCTTAAAGCAAGTTGAGTTTGCCTACCCTAAGAGCAACCACATAAGCTAATATAATGTGTAGCGGAAAGCAACCTTGGGCATTACTCGTAGTTCGTGGAGTGCAGAGGGCATTGCAGTGGGCTCGGATCGAAAGCATAGGAATGGATGAGTTAGGATTTCCTAGACTCCTTAGCTCTATTAGCGTATTTTCTGATCGCGAGTTCAATGCCGAGATGTTATAAACGCATTGACTTTGCGCAGTTCCAATGAAAGTGTGGGAGAAGTGATTTCAGTAATGAGCTTACTTGAAACGCTGACGTAAGGGTGGGACATACCCGACCAATATCCTAATAGATTTCTTTTAGTTCGATCGGGCATTGCGTCGACGCAATGACTGTTACGTAACATGATTGTTTAACTTTATTTTTGATAGCGAATTCTTTGCAGTTTAGTTAATCGATATTTCACTCTGAAAAGAGTAAAAAATCATTTGTTAAATTAAATTTAGCATCTCGCTTTTCAATATGCGAGTGAAGTTTTCAACGTTGAATGGGTTTTATTATTCTATAAATTAGATATTCAAACGCGAAAGCCTCCGTTGAATGTTGCGCCGTACAGCTGTTCTCTCGCATGCGTTGACTAGTTAAATGGAACAGACCCCATTCATTGGAATGTCTTACCGAGAGATATCCTTACCAACATAACGCCAGTTTTAGCAGTGATGGTTCTTTGGTGGTTAAATTCATGAAAATTGTAATTGCAGTGGTTAATTTACTGTTTGATGTCAAATTTTCTGACAATGAGCCAAGTCTCACAGGAATTCGTGAAGAATCAACATCGCAGAATGTTACTTCAGTCAGTAAATTCAAAATTTGGGATAAAAGGAGATAACTTTAATACTCCAAAAACGTTAGTTCATGCTAATTTGCAGAAAATGGTATATTTTGTCATTTAACTTTGACTATATAGCATGAAATCAAAATAATTCTTGACTAATGATGGAATTGTAATTTTGTTAAATTTTCTTTATTTAATGTGTGCTATTCTTATATGGTAAAATTTTCCAGCAGTTATTTCTAGAAGCTTTAAAAAAATTTACTATATTAAATATAACAGCAATTGCTTTAATTTTCAAGACCTGTTAAATTTTCTTTTAATATTATTAAGAATTGATTTTTGAGTCAAGTTTCAACTTACCTTATCATTCATGCAAAGTTCAGTAGGCTTTTCAGGACATTTTCAGATAGGATTTTCTTCACTTAGAAAATTTTTATTTTTGCCTAATATGATCTTGTATAATTTCTAATGTGTGATTTTAATGACTAAAACTTCCACTGCAGGTTTCAGTAAAATATGTAATTGGCTGAAATTCTGATGTATGGAAAATTGCAGCAAAGACAACACAAGGAGCTGATTTTTGATGTGCTTTATTGAAAATATTTTGAAGCGTACATTTCATTACAGAGATCAATAAAGAAATTTCAGAAAAGACCTTTTCAAGTTTCATTGTGAACATGTCCAACACCCCACCTGCCAAAATTTTTGGTACAGAAAGGCCCAGGTTTGACGTCCCCATCTCGGAGCTCAAAAATTCAATTGTTTTTCCTGCAGCTGTGGCAGCCATTTTGTCTTCTGCACT
>KZ308284.1:772423-829890 GCA_000376725.2 Ladona fulva | reverse complement strand
CAATTGGAATATCACAATAAAATTTGTAGCTCTGAGCAAAAAGGAAAGTGGCTTCTAGAGAGTTATTATAAATCAAAATGGAAACTGGAAAATATTTCAGAAAATGCCTGTTTCTTCCACAAGTTAATTGAGGAATCAAAACAAGATCACTACTTCACAACTATTAAACTTGTAGTTTTTGTAATAAAGGCAATCTTAATTTGGCATAAAATGTTTTATGGCTAAGAAATACTTGCATCATTATCTAAAACAAATTCCATAAAAATTGAGAGTAACCGAGGTACAAGCAAGAATAAGTGTTCTGAAATTCAGACCCTGAAACTTTTTCATATATAGAAAATGACCATTATACAAAGAAAAATCGTAATATAAAAAATAACTTTCAGGATAAAAAGAATGGGCACATTTCTTTCTGACAATTAGGAATATGCTTCTGATTATATGATCCATGATTTCGTATGTTTTCACCATTCAGAACTACTTTACTGATGTTAAAAAATACTTTAAGGCAATATTCAGAGGAGGAGGTATAATATAATACAACAGCAAGAATTTGATTTAGTTGATAAAATTGAAGGATATATAACAATTCTGTCTTACTTTATGCCTTATCTATTCTTTTACCCAATCACTGACTAAAAATATATGTACTTTCATTAAGCTCTTGTTTAAATTATCAAATGAAAATTGAAAAAAATAATCTGAATGCTGTTCACAGAACCGCAATTTTACAAAACAATCATACTTCTAAGGTCTCTGATTTACCATGAGAAAAATATTCCATCAATAAAATATGTCTTAAATTTAACACACAATTCTATTCTCAGCAGACTACTGAATTACTTTAAGTTGATAGTGAAATGGTCAATAGAGAATGCCTAACTTATTTCATGCTGGTCAATCAGTTCCTCAAAGAAAATTTCAAATGAAGATAATAATAGTGGAAATCATTCACAAGTGGATTGATAATATTGGGGATTAATCACCAGGTTTTGTCACAAACTTTGATATAATTAAACTAATTATTTTGAATAAGCACAAAGTTACAGTTTGCTAATTCTTGAACTGGTGCTCTTATCAAGAGCAATTATAACGGTTTTTCTTCAGGATCTGCTGTTGCTAATGACAAGCTTATAAAGATTAAACCACGTAAATACATAACAAGAGCAATATAGCAATGGTCTTTTCATTAGAATAATTTTTATCTTAGGTTGCTAATATCACTTAATGCACCATAAATGCTGGAAGGGCATTCATTTTAATCAACCGTACATCAAATGAACACACAAGGGTTAAAAATTTGTATTGCACGAGTTTCTCAATGGAAATTCATAAATAATATTCATATTTGCTATGTAATAGCATCAACTCATAACACCATACACAGCTATTAAGTTCATAGCAGATTGTTTATACAATGATTCAGAATCAAGATGTCAATAATTGATTGAATCATTTACGCAAGCAAGCTTTGTATTTAATATAGAATTTCCAACTTCTATGGAAGGTCACTGTAAATGATTTCCTCTGTATTTTAAAATCACCGATGAAATTTTAAAACCATTCAAAGAAATTGATTCTCTCATTTTTAATGACAATAACAATAATGAAAGATAAATTGAAATAAATTTGATAGTATGAAATAGAAATGCTAAAGTAAGGGCTTACTTCTGAAGAGCATTTTCCTTCCTTGGAGGTGCAGTCAGGGTTAAGACCAAAATCCATTGCAGAAACAGCTTCTTTCTTTTCAGTACAGCACAATAGCACAGATGAGATGTTAAACACTATCCACTCACTGTGTTTCACCTATCCCTAGAATGTAAATGGGGTCAATGAATAATTATTAACCTAATGAAATTAAAAACATGAGAGATTTAACTCTATGTGGAAAACTAATTTGATCTTACTGCCTAATACTATAAAACTTAGTTTTTCAAAAACTACTCATGTACTCCTAACTTTCAGCTAAATTGAGAAATATGACTTAAAAATGAGCTCTCAAAGGATGTGAATATATTACAGTTATCTCTTTGTTTTAGCTCTCTGTTCAGCTGTATACATTTCATGGAATATTATATATCAAATTGATGAAATATCTAACCATACGCCCAAATTATGCACGTAAAAGAACCTAACAGTACAATATGGAAATCAATATGTGGAAAGATGGACATGGTAATAATGTTTCTAAGCAATATAAACTTTATGACTGTTACAAACTTCTAAATAACGGAATGAGGTATATATTAAGAGCAAAAATTACTTTCACAATATGAAGTTCAACAAATAATGGTATTCTCTTCCTTTATGCAACAAATAGTATTAATACAGCCTTTCACTCTAAAATATTGACTACATAAAGCACCAATTTAGATGTCATGCGGGAAGTAGCACTAAGGCTTCACAGATACGCAACAGAGAGAACTGAAATCAATATACCAAAACAATTCTAAGCAGGAACAATTTCAGGAGTGCATAAAGAATTTCAGAATTGATTAATTTTCCAAGCAGAAAGATTGAATAAATCGAGCTTCTTTAAAAGTTTNTCGATTAATTTTCTAAGCAAAAATTTTTAATAAATCGAGCTTCTTTAAAAGTTGAAACATAAATCTGCTCGAAATAAGAAGTCTTTATAGACTGATCAGCTTTATGCTCGAATTAATCATTACCTTTAACAAAGATTACTAATCCTGGTTGGCTTCATTGACCCACGACGGAACAAGTTGTTTCTCAAAGCTCAGGGATAGACTATCCCCAATAAGATTGGGTTCAAAATTTCACACATCCTACAATTAAATATCACTAAAATTTCGCGTTTTTCTCTACAAATCATTCACAACACACGTTTAACCAATAGAAGTAATGTAACGGTCACACGGTTGAACGGGCACATTGCCCAGAGATTCCTTGCTCTATCAAATTGGCACGATTGCCTTTCCGCCAAACAATTGCTCGCGTTCTCAAAGAGAGAGGCTAAATGCGTAGTAGCTGATGAAAATTAGCATATTCTACAGCCGATTTTCGTTAAACGCGAAACTTTCCAGACACCCTTATTCTCCTTGTAGGTTTAATATCACTGACACTAGTTATACTAATGCTTATAATACTGAAAATGTCTTCACCGATACAGCCGAAGCTGGAAAGGCGAGAAAACTCTGTTACCGACAGTCCCGTCATTTTCACCCATGAAAGCCTCTTAAGTCGAAACTTCTGATAGAGACATTTTCTAAGAAATGCAACAAATTGTGCGTGTTTTGACTGATCACTCGCAAGTATTTTGTTTGACTGAACAGAGAAAGGTTTGCACTAGAATACAAAGACAAAATTAGTTGACTAGTGTCGCTGAGGAAGGTGCGTTGTGTCCTCTCGTTCTTCGATCTTTGTGTGTCGAGGCCCTTGCCAAGAAGCTTTGTAAGCGCTAGAGCCGCTCCTCAAGATTTTTGTTATTTTTTAAGGATAATATTAATAGGTCAACTTTTGAATAGATATATGAGCTTGAGAAGAATTTTCAAAATACAAATCTGAAAAACGAATGAAACTGACGGATTTCTTTAAGAAAATTTACGTAAGAAGTTTTCCTTTGTTGTGTCTCCAATAAGTACAATGTACTCAAATCACTTTTCCACGAAGGTCTCAAGAAGGGCTCTTGAACACATGCAACTAAGTAAGCACAGATAAAAGTAACACTCATTCGAAATGAAATCAGAAGTTACCCAAAACTCTATTTTCCCGCTTCGGGATCTCATTTCATTACATATCGGAGAATATTTATAGCGCCATGGCATCGAACCCAGGGTTAATTTCATCCGCGTTTATAAAAAAAATCCACATTTTATATCTATTTGCCGGGAGAGTACCATTGACCTTTTCGGGAAGTGCTCCAAAATAAATTTTGAAGATCGCTGCATTGTATTTCTTATGGAAAAAGTTACCATACATTCCTTATAGGGAATATTTAAGTCGTTCAAACGTCGAGCATACGATCGATTCGCTCACGGTGGCCTATGAAATATGATCATGACTTCCATGCATAGGCCAAGTGATCGCCATCTTTATGTTGGGAAATATTTCCAAAATAAACATTAAAAATCGCCACAATCTTTTCCTTACGGGAAAATGTTACATCAAAGCAGTGTCGAACGTAGGATTTTTTAGGAAGGTGTTTGCAATTTACATTACAAACATAACTCCTCTCACAATACCTCGATTCTTCGTTGTCTATCGTCTCGGGAAATGTCTTTAAACAATTTCCCTAAATCCGGACAATGCATTCTCTTGGGAAAATCGGGATTTTGGGCCTTCTGAGATCGAACTCATGATAGCTATGGTCGGTGTCCATTTTTCTTTTGGGTTTCACAGTAAGCAATAAAAAAATATATTCCGGACCAAGTTGTTGCGGAAAAACACGATAATCCCGTGAATAACATAACATTATTCGTAGTATATCAGGCGTATATTCTATATAGAGTTACCAGGATAAAGGCTATTATTCTCAATAAGTAATATTCATACCCCTTAAGCTATCATATTGTCACAGCCATGAACAAGACTTAGGCAAAAATAAATTATAAATACGTTTTCCTGTAACCTGTAGAAAAGAACAAATGGGAAGTGTTCCATTTGTATGAATATGGTTATTGAAACTGAGTAACTGTACGTATAAAAAATATACAGTTGAATGATATCTTAGGAAGTAGAAACAAAAGCTGAGTCGTCGAAAAAACTGCGAACAATATTTGCGCAAGAATGAAAGTAAACAACAACATAGTGACAAAGAATAAAAATAGCGAGATACAACTATGACAATGGCGGAACAGTAATATTTGCTACCAAACAAGACGGACCAAGGTCGGTAAGCGAATCCCATTGTGCTTAAGTAGATCAACGAAAAGCCTACGATAGAGATCTGTGGGTCAATCGAGACAAGTTCGGAAGGAAAACCTTGTCTGAATCCTCCCACGTGACAATCACCTACGATAAAAAATACAGCGAAAAATAAACTATTATCCAAGTTAAGAAATATCTGAAGGGAGAGAAAAGACTTCAAGGTTTCCAAGGAGTTCATCCGACGTAAATATTCCCCAGCGAATCTCATCTTACTGTCTCAATTACTATAACGCTGAAATTCTTCTCCTCGGAATTTTTCTCCATCAATAATGGCTGTCCATAGATAATTAATTTGATCGGAATTTTAGAGCCAAAGCGCGGGATAAGAAGTAAACTTGTATTTCGCGAATTATTTGGTGGAAAACTCTTCCAAGCGTTATAAGGGAAGCAAAAAGTATTCTTCTCTACCAAGCGTTATACTCGTAAGGGAAGCAAAAAGTGATCATCTCTATTAAGTGTTATAAGGGAAGCAAACGCGTTTATTTCACGAACCATTACCGATTTTTTGTGACTCGTAGATACGCAGGAAGCTCTACCAATCTTTTTATCTTAATTAGCGTTTGCTCATATTCTTAACATATTTGTACGCAGTACCACAGCTTTAATTATCTTCTTTTTCCCTTGTTTTAATATTATTTAGGCTCTCGGTGTATGGGGAACGTGTTCGACTCCGGGTTCGAATCCCGGTGGAGACCTAATTTCAAAATGACCTCAGTTGTGGAAGCACTTCAACTATGCTACTTCTATTTACTTATGTATCACTTTTTAATAATTTGTTTCTTTTGGCTATTAAAACACGTTCGATTGAGTGTTTTCTCCTTTGTGTTAAAAGAAATGTTAAGATTAGTGACATTAAAAAAAATTTGGAATCATTATTTCAAAAGATGTAAGATGTTAATTGAGGTTTGGAGAGTCCTACTCTTAATGATTTGTGATTATATCTATATGACTTATTCGGTCGAAAACGGTTTTAACGGTTCCACCACAAAAGGTGATAAATAATAATAATGATTAAACGTCATTAAATGAAGGGCGAGATTGAGACTTCTTAGTCCCTTCTTAGATCTAGCCCTTAAATATTCTAATTTAATCAGAAAAATCAACGACTTCAACAGTGGAACAACAAATTCAGCATCTTTTGTGGAATTTAATAAGAAATCATTACATCGCCCGCTAAACTGACTTTATTTCAAAAAAATGTTAGAGAGCTATCGGTTGACGATGTGTAGGTGGAGTTGGAGATTGCCTGGTAGGGTGAGATCAGGAGAGAACTTGTCCCCGTTGCCGCTACAGTAATATTGAAGGCCTTCCAGGATCCCTATCAAAACTTGTATGATATTAAGGGATGTAAATTAATGAACAAATTCTGTTATGCATACAGTTTTACTGACCTTTTAAGTGAAAATTTTGACATTTTTGGGAAATTTTCTAGAATGAATTAGCGTATTCTTTAGCTAAGAAACAGCTGTATTATAATGTTGCATTGTTATAGTTAGGAGATATTTTTATAGTAATAATGTATTTTTGTTAATTACTAATGTATGTATTGTAATAGTGTATTCTGTAGCTGAATGTTAGGTTTCCTGTAGTAAGCAAAAACTTTATATTATTGTAAATAGCATAGTATGTTCTACTGTATGATTGTATAGCGTTATACTGGGATAATGCTAAAATAGTGGTAAGTTACCGGACTATTAGTCCATCTGTAACGCATGTATTATTAGTAGTAAAAAGTTAAATGACCGATATATCCGAAAATCGTGGCATTCTTTTACTCCAAATATCTTGCCACCCCAGCAGTCACCAATTGTGATTGTTATTGATTCTAAATAAATAGTCAGCCTCTCATTAGTGATACTTACATTTACATCATCATCATTATTAATGACGTTGGTAATGATGATAGACGCTTCTCCATTGCTGAAGGTTGACCCCTACACTGGAAGGTGGATAGTGTGGCGGGTGCACATTTCCTTCTGCATCGCAGTATTTACTTTATTTTTAATAAGTTGGCAAAAACACGTCTTGATGGAAAGGCGTGATACGACGAAATCCATTAATTAGGCCTAGGTTAGGTAGGCTATCATTATAGTAGACTTCTTAAAATGTTGGACATTTTTTTTTAATTTGAAGGACGATATTTCAATGTTGCATTGATTTAATTAACTTAGTATAAGGTAATATAATGAGGGAAGATGTCCAAATCGAGAAAACATAACACGCTATCTCAACCACTTACTTAAGGTTTCTTGATTATAGATTAGATAAACATCTCTAAAATCCCAGAAGATTTCTATCATTTGCACTTAAGTTATGATTGTGTATGCCATCCGAAATTTTTAGATCGCTATAAAATCTCTCAAGCACCGATAAATCTCCACATGCTATTGTTTCTAACTTAAAAATAGCACATTAACTGATAAAACATCGTTATATTTATGTATTGAGTAACTTAACTGAACTATTGCGATAAAACTTTAATGAATCAAAACAGGAGATCTGCACTCACGCGTGTGAATCAAAATAGTATATAATAAATGTCCGTGTTTCAATAGGAAAGCAGCGATCGTTCTACATGAAAGTATTAGCCGATGGGAAAATATACGTAAGGACTAATGAGTAATGATTTTTTTTTAATTCATCATTTTAAGTCTATAATTTTCCATATTTCAAACGTAACAGTAAAAACCCATATATTAGAATCAACGAAGCTCTCAATATTTATTGTTGGCAACCGTAACTATTGACCGTCGTAGATATGAAAATTGTTGATTTTTTTGAGCGAATGAGAAAATTTCCCATGCGGGAATGCTTAAAAGTAAATTAGCCATTGAAAATTGCGAAAAGTGTTAGTAAGAATCGATAAAAGAAGAATTGATTGAAGAATCGAGTGTAGCGGTGCAACAGGTGATTCCAGAGAATCTTCATTCCAGAGAATTAGGCTTCTGAAGGTCTCTCTTGAGTTTTTAACCGTGTTAGCACATTGGATAAAATTCACGGAGGACGTCACTCTATAGATTTTGTGCACTTTCCGAGGAAACATATATCGTGGACAAGTAAAAGTATATTTTTGTAGTTCAAAACTGTTTTTTTATACGAATCTTCAGGATATTGGATGTTTAGTTGTTAACTCGAGTAGAATTCCTGAGCAGCATCCACCGGTAAAGCATAAGATCTTTTGGTAATCCCGTATTTTTGCGTGTTAAATTAATGCTACTATATTGTTAAATTTGAATCCACTTATCACAACAAATCAAGAAAGTTATATAAATTTTAATATTTTAAATAAATTTGAAAGTTGGGAGTAAACATTTTATCCTCAATTAAAGAATCAAAGAAACGAGATGTAACTGACCTGGCCAAACAGTTTTGTCATAATCAAAGGATCATTACATGGAACCGACTAAGTAGTTGCGGGAAATTAAAATTAGAAAGTTGGAGAAACTTTCCTCTTATTTAAAACAAATCGCGGTACATAAGTTCCGCCAAATTCGTGGAAAAATGGTCCAGTAGTACCGAAATGATGTCTTTTGTTTACTTTAATTAACAACTTATTGATGTAAATTATTTAATTCACAGAGTAATTAAAATGACAGAAATACTGTATTTGATTTAACTTGCTGAGACTATTTTTCACGCATAATGTGCCAAAGGAAGAAACAGAAGATAATAAAGACATTAACACTTCTTTGTATAAAGGCGAGATTGAAACTTACTCTTCTTGCATATAATCCTTTGTCGTTGAGGTTTTAAGGGGAGAGCTTCTGAGATATAAAAGAAAAATCTGCAAAAAGAAGGAAACATTACGTGGGTTAAAAAAGGTAGGATGCAAGGGAAAAGACAGAAAGGAAGACAAGGGTCAAAGGCGTTGTATGATGTAAATCAGAAGTCGCCAACATGTTCCCTACCTTTGAAATTACCTGGTGGCGATGAGTGTTTCCTAGATGATAAAGGGATAGTAACATTGATGTAACAATATAAACATTTTGAACTGCTGTATTATGTAAGTTGTATTATATCAATAATATATTACTATAAATATATTCCCTAAAAAATTTCCATCAGCGCTAAATTAAGCTACTGCGGCAGTAAGGAAATACATATGTTAACCAGAGTAAGACGATGGTCACTTGGTAACAGGAGGGGGGGATAGGTTAGAAAGTAAACAAATGGCGACCTAATGAACGCTAAATGCATAACTTAGGGCATTTCACGGAGTATGAACAAATTGAAAGATTAAAGACCCTTTTCCGTGTACCACGGATGATTACTCGTATTAGAGTAACGAAACTTCCCGCTAGCGACCGATATTGTTTATTATTTGCTCCAATTACTCAGGTTGAAACAAGTACAGATAAACTGTGATTGGCAACAGTCCTCCTTACCTCGGAAAACAAATCATAATCTAACCGGAAAACCCGCTTTGAGTGAAGATCTTCTCGGCCGTCCCTCACTCGATAAGATTTAGCTGCACTGTGTGATGCAATCGGAATCGGTGGGAAGATACGTTTAGGTTACTGTGCCAAGCCATTGTCTCATTCAAATATTTCACCAAGTCATCGTCCTCGTTGTCAACTGAAGACTGTTTCCGAACACACAGGAGGCGATAAGCTGAAATAATATTATTGCAGAAAGATGATGATAGCGTTTCGCTTATGTGCCGATTCATTTTGGTTCTCAAAACAGGTCATCCGTAATGAAATTTTACGTCCGTTCTCTCTCGAGGCAAACATTTCCAGAGATTAAAAGTGCTTGAAAAAGTCGATGAGAATTTAAGTGCGGAGCATGGTTGAGAGAATACTCGCTTAATACCGTTTTCTACGATAATAATGAAAATGGTAATAATAACAAGATATCGCACTCATACACCAAGCGAGTGAAACAACCTACCTCATAGAAATATAAGTACCGATTTCCATAAGCTTGGAAAAGAGGCATGCAGAAATATTACAGAAATAACGCACAATCAAAGTGGAAAAGGGCAAATTTTGCATCAAGAACCGGTAAAAATAGTTCCTATTATTCTATCATCAACAGGTATTACACCAGAAGCATTGCACGGCGGATAAAAATGACAAAATTGCCTCCAATAACATACATTTCACTCCAAAAATCTGTAATTCTGGATACCTGCTCCATCGCAAGAAATTTTCTAGGTTATTAATTAACAGGAATAATAAACACAACTCATTAGAGAAAAATGTGTGGAGACACGTTACTTAGTGACCCGTCACAGCTTCTGAACCAATACCACGAAAAGTGAGAAAAGGTTATAATAATCATCATAATAATAAAGATAATAGAGAAATAACGACAGACCTCACCATAAAAGCCAATAGACCATATATAGTTCTCTTTGATAAAATTAATCAGGAAGGTATAATAATTGACATATCAGTAACTCTCAACTCTAATCCTCAACTCAAGAAAAATAACCAAGTATTCCAAGTTAGCAACAGAAATAAAAAACAATGGAAGTTAAAAAATATAACCATGGTTCCCATAATTATATCAACAACAGGGGTAGTACCGAAAACACTGGCAGCCAGTTTGGAAAAATCAAACGCTGAAATTAACTTATTTATTTATATTAAATTCATAAGTCTAAGATTCTGGATACCTGCCNAGGCTGTCTCTGGTGCTCTTGCTGGGCGTGGTCGCTCTGTCAGCGGCTAAAGACTACCACGGGTGAGGTACCACCATTATTTGCTAGCGTACATTCACCCAAGGGTGCGATCATGTAACTTTATGTTACGTAATTATTATGTAACTTTAATTATTATTATTACTAATATGCCATTTTTACAAGGCATTTATGTACACAAGGCATATTTAACGTGAATTTCGGAGATATCACTAGTTACAATAATACATAATCACACCCCAAGACGAGTCGTGAACTTTAAAGGATTTAGGTTAATGAAAAGTAATACTTTTAGAATAAAGCAATAATTGGTTATAGTAATAGTAATTATAATAGAAATTTCAGAAAGAAAAATGTTCAAAACGAGCCATTCCTTCAATCGAAGAACAAATTCTCTTTTACTAGGCGTGGAATAATAATGAGAACAATTTAGGAGTTATACTTACACCAATAAAACTGCTAATTTCGAAATGCGGGCATCGCAGTAAGGGAATATACAACTCATCCACGAAACCGGGAGCAGTGCAAAGCTATAGCGGAAAAGAATATTTTTAAAAACATTCTTGTTTCTTTCTACAATGTTACGCTGTATACTATCTACGTAGGGAGAAATTGACAGATAATCATTATGTAAATTGTAACGGATACCCTTTCGGTTATATCGAACCAATCCTTGCTGTTTAGTTCGCAGATTGCAGTGATATTTGTCAATCTCAAAGTAAAACCTTACGTAATGCTTTACGGTGAAATGGAAATAAAAATAAATGTAATGGGTAGATATTTCCAACGACAGATATCAGCTTAAAATAAGAACTTTATCTGTTTTTAAAGCTCCTCCTTTTACTCAAGGTATAATTATCTATATTTATAAAGAAGCATCCCTTTATCTTTCGCTTGAATCATTTCATTTAAATTTTATCATTGGCATTGTATATTATAAGTTGTCATTTCATTTAATCATGCTATAATCTCAAGCGGTAGCAGTTTTTCAAATACCTCATTATCGTTTCGCTATGAATTCTATTAGGTTTCTTTCATAGCTAATTAGTTGAAAAACTACGACGCCACTATCGGTGCTTTAATCGCGGAAGGGTTTCAATCAAGTACAACATTTTTTAAGATTCCACTTAAGGAAATAGGATATTAAAATGATTCCATACAATGTCCATGTTCTGAATAAACAATCACTTAGCAACCAAATGTAAATAAACGTTCCTTTCCATTCTAGAGAATCTTGTGGAGTTTTTGAGCAAATCAGGATTTGATATTCGATTCGATTACAAATAAATGAGGATTAGATTTTGAATGCGGTACCAAAACCAAAAAAAGTTTTGGGGAGCTTTTATAAAGCAAGGGAATATTTCAAGTTCGTAGATTGTGGCTTCGGTGCGCGAAAGAGAGGGGATTTTAAGACAAAAATGGTGATATCTTGCCCCATTTAACTTGCCGGGGATTGGAATATTTAGATGAATAAGGAATGTGTTTTATATAATTTTTATGGGACCTCCTATAAGAAGGTAAATTTCGTTTATAATTCCCACTACAGTGGTCCCGGACCAAAGAGTCTTCATAGATTTAATGAAGTATACGGGTATTCAGGTTCTCCAACAAACCCAGAAATACTGAAATCGAGGTTTTCAAATTTTGCACATCCCTGGATGTCGATGCGCTACAGCCATCAGGATACTGTTCATCTTCCTTTCTTCATAGACCCGCATTAGACACCAGGTCATTCAGATGGACTTCCATGTGGAATGCATATAAAATCCATTTTTATAACCATCATTCCCTTTGCAAAAATAAATTTTTTGAACGGTCATAAGAGCTCAAGATGCTGGATTGTTGTTGTTTTATTGTTTTGTTAGCTCAAGATGTTATTGGAGAGATAACTGATTGAAGGTTCTAAAGCAGCAACCGTTCGGAAGATGGATTCGAGAGCCAGTCACATCGATTTATGTTATTAGTAGTATTGTTAAAAGTGCCAAGACAGCTGAGATGATGCCGCACATATGGTCCTCGACCAGGAATAGAACTCGGGACCGCTTTTAACAAGAGCGAACGCGCTACCCACTTGGCTATGAGATGCCTATGTCGACTTATTGATAGACAGGAAGTTGATATGCAAAAATGTCACTTTACAGGTTTCGATTAAATCTCCCAATATTTCGTAAATTTGTTTCATTTTCAATCTTCGTCTCCTTGACCACTAATAGCAACGTGTAAAAAAATAGAGACCATAATTAAAGGAAATGGGCTACTATACGTCGCTAAATTTGTTTACATTTGTCCACCGCTATAAGAAAAATGCTGACAAACTTAGCTTTACATTTAATTTCTTCGATATACAGAATACATGAAGTAGATATTTTAACTTTTGCTGAAAAAATGTACTACTTTACCGCACCGATGAAAATAGCAAACTTCTGGTATTATAATGAAATATGACTTAGGAAATGTTTCAAATTCACCCGGGCAACTAAGGGTAACTCAGCTGATACAGATTACTGTTTGTAATTTATTATAAAATTAAAAAATCATATATGATATTGATGTTTGTTGTATAGTATAAAATTACAAAAATATAGATATTAAAAGAATAGTTACATAATTAGAGAAAAAATGTTGGCAGCACGGATCCCCTTAGCCAAACAGGGCTCATCATGAGTTGCTTAATTTTACATTAAAAATTAAAATAAAGTTAGTCTATTGCAACATATATAAATAGATATGGTGTTATAAGTTATGTAAAAAATACGTGTAATATCAAAATTACCTGTAACATCAAAATTACGTGTAATATCAAAATTACGTGTAACATCAAAATTACTGGCGACATCAAAATTACGTGTTATGTCAAAATTATTATTAAATAATACTTACTATGCACCTATATATCAAACAAACATCAGTGATAGCAGAAATTAGTATAAAAACCCACAAATATAAACTAAAATAACAGCACAGCAAATAGAGTTTGTATAGAAGAAAATTAAGTTATTACAGTACGTATGTGTGTATACATATAAAGAGTAAAGTTGATAATTTGCGATAGTGAATATTACATAAATACAAAATAACAAATTACACAGTGTATAATATAACACAGTTGATAATTTACCATATTACAAATTGTTACGGCAGATCAAGATATAACAAGGTGTCGTAAAGCAAGCTTTCGCCCTTAAATACATGCTGCAGAGGTGATGAGTAAATAGGCTGTTTTTTTCATATAAAGCTCCTATTTCTTTTTCATTGGCCTTAAAAATATAAACGGTTTTTCCAGTCCCTTTGGAGAGATCGCATCAATTTAGCACTTCTTCCCCCAACTAAAAGGTACATACAAACCCATCCTTATCACGTCTTCTTCAGCACGCCCTCCCCGCGTGTCTCAGTATCTGTTTTGGGGCGGGAAAACCCTTCTCCTTAGACAACGAGATCCTTGCAGATAGGGACAGAGTTGATAAGATTCGCTGAAGACTATATTAACGCGGATGGTGAGACGGTGGGATTCATTCGGGATGATGGGAATCATGAGGCTGTCTCTGGTGCTCTTGCTGGGCGTGGTCGCTCTGTCAGCGGCTAAAGACTACCACGGGTGAGGTACCACCATTATTTGCTAGCGTACATTCACCCAAGGGTGCGATCATGTAACTTTATGTTACGTAATTATTATGTAACTTTAATTATTATTATTACTAATATGCCATTTTTACAAGGCATTTATGTACACAAGGCATATTTAACGTGAATTTCGGAGATATCACTAGTTACAATAATACATAATCACACCCCAAGACGAGTCGTGAACTTTAAAGGATTTAGGTTAATGAAAAGTAATACTTTTAGAATAAAGCAATAATTGGTTATAGTAATAGTAATTATAATAGAAATTTCAGAAAGAAAAATGTTCGCACATTGTTACCAATAACAACGTTCATTTATTATCAAAATTTTAAATGATTGTTACGTGAAAAACAAACAGTATGTGTGAACTGTTTACATATCCTGCGGTACATATATCATTTTCCCAAATTTTGGTGCCCAAGTATCACCGCTATGCTGCTGTCACATTGACATTTTCACGTGGACGTATTAACCTCAAATCCGTTTACTTTAATTTAATACTGTCAGCGAGATTTCGCATAAATTAACTCAACGCGCACATTTTAGAAAAATATGTCGATATTTTTCTTTTATGATGGTTTGGGGTGGGTTTCCGTCTCCTATCGCTTCGCGCCTGAGATAATAGAATGAATATCACTCTAAATATTGCCTAAGAGTGTGACCCTTTGTACATATTCATCGGTTCAGAATAAGCGAAGTAGAATATGTATATTGTAATTCCAGTAAAGAACGGGTACGATCTCCGCGAGGCATCGAAAAAGCTTTACAAGGAAGTAAACGCTGAAACAGATAGTTTACTCCTGGTCGTTCTTTCCGAACATCAGGAGGTAGGATTAGAACATCAGATAGGGTAGATTACGCAAAGTTAATATACCCCCTGCCATACGCCACTTGCGGCTCGCGGGGTAAAACTCTAAATCTACAATTGCGTTCTTAGGCAAGATTCCGCACTCTTACAGAAAGAGAACTGTATAGCCTTCGTCCCTAAGAAAAATCTATATTTGCAGAAAAATGTCATTGTTTACTAGGAGGACTGATAGTTATAATTCATGATAAGTAATAATAATGACAAAACGCTCAATCGTTGCGTTTAGATATTTCAATAGATTCCCTTAATTCGCCCGCTGTTACTCTTTTATACTTTATCGGTTGAAGGTACTCTAGGTAAATACCTATTAATATTTGGGCACGGGAACGTTGGAAAACTTTCTCGAATCAGGCCATAACACTTCAGTTCAAGATCAAATAAAACAATGCATTATTGCCACTCAGCGTTGTCAAGGGTAATGAAGGTCTCCTTTTTGTATCTAATCTTATTAAATATTGCAATGGCTACTAACTTTGATGATATTTGTAATTACTTGTTATAGTATAACTGTAACTGCCATTATAATGACTGTCCTATACATGCTTGTGGATGTCGGATTAATAAATTTATTATTATCATTATTATTATCAACGCCATTCTATTGTCGAAAGTGTTTCTCTAACAATCAGAACTTCTGTTAGCTCACGGTAACAATAGCATTTCGATATAGTTTATCTTTGACGACCAATGAAATTTTCTTAAATTATTAAATGAAGTCTTAAAATATTTCAATAATACAATATATGCATTTTCTTTATTTCAGTTATGGACTCTACCGAGTGCACAATTCGTCGGAGGTGTACAAAATCACCTCCTCCCTCCCTGGAATCGACTGGTGGAGTCATCACCCTTCACTCAAGAATGGAAAGGGAGACCTGATGGTCGCTCCAATAGTTAGGAAGACATTCGAAGGTCTCCTGAAGTCCAGAAGACTACGCTTCGAAGTCCTTTCGGACAATGTTCAGTCGTGAGTATAATAATTTACATTTGAAAAAATTACTTGATCCACAGATTTTACAGCACGGTATTATTCAGCAAAATGTACCCATGAAGATCTTTAGTTCAAAACTTTCTGAGATGGAAAAGATGTTGATTTGCATCTATTGATTCAGGATGCTTATCGGTCCCTCATTATTCGCATACTAGAGGGCCATGACATTGGGTATTCAGCAGATCGCGGCCAATTTTAGCGTTCAATCAGGTTATTCTTCCCAAAAATCAGTGCTAAAAAGTTACGAATGATATCGCAGTGGAGATCTTTTATTGGAAAATTTTCCATTTAATTTTAGAACAGCTTTGAATCTTTTGTAATTATAGACCGCATGAGCTAGCAAGCTGTCTGTAGAGCACATTACAGTGGTACCTCGGTTAACAACGGTAATCCGTTCCAAGAATGTAGTCGTTAACCAAAACCGTCGTTATACTAAGCGCGTTTTTTCACAGCCATACTGCAAGTCAATTATGCAGATTAAAACTCATTTAAATGTCATTAAAATATGGTACATATGATTTATTCAATTTCATTTGCAACAATAAAATTATCATCAGTAAAATGAATAGTCATAAAAGAAGTTTTCAATTGTCGATCTTCAGATGGGCGTCGAAAACCAAAGACTGCGTCGTTATCCGTGACGTTTTCTGATCACAGCCACTCGACGTTAACTCGTCGGTAACCGAGATACCACTGTATTATTGAGCAGGTGGATACTCAAAGACAGAGGAAAACTATATTTTGAAAATGAGTATAACACAAGAAGCTACGGAGGTTGAATTTCAGTCAAATGAGTATTTATTGGAAAATTTCAGTATTGGCCTGACAATAGGGAACGCATTCTTTGTGAACGTTGATGTGTACCAGCGTACATTTTACTTGGCATTGAGATTCGACCGCTAAATTCGAAAAAATATAAACATATATTCTCATTTTACCATACTTCAGTCTCGTGAATGCCGAGAAGCAAAGACAGAGGGCAGCTGAGGAGAGGGGTCGGGCCGACGGAAGGATTTCTTTCGATCGCTATTACAGACATGCTGAGGTAAGTTTAACGGTGAAATTGAGCGTTCATTCTTTTGATCACCATGTCCAATGTTTTGGATACCACACAGGCATGGGTTTCTCATCTCGTTTCATTTGTTTACCTTCTTTAGATCAATCAGTACCTCGAGGAGGTCGCTGCTGCTCATCCTGACATCGCGACTCTGATCGATGCGGGACAATCCTACGAAGGCCGTGACATGAAAGCCATCAAACTGTCTTCTGGAAGCGGCAAGAGGATGGTTTTTGTTGACGCTGGTGAGTTCCCTACAGTGATTCACCAGATCGTGTCCGGCTCGCAACTATTGCCCCCTTCACGTGGGTGTTTTCCTGCAGGGTTTTAATTGTTTCCTAAGTGCAGACTTAGGTTTTTAATTAAAGACCCACATTTCTTTAGTTCAAGTCCTAATATCTCTTTCATTCCATCTGTAATAACTAAGGGTTAGATGTAAGAAGAGGCTAATTAGTCTCAATCTCGCCCGTGAATAAAGACGTGTTATTATTATTATTATCATTGCCCACCAAAGCAATTACTAGTCGCAACAGTTGCTAGGATACATAACGGTTTTGTTGTAATAGTAGTGTCCTTAGAAGTGCTTCGGCAGCTTAGGTCATTTCGCACGTAGGCTCCCACCGGGAATCGAACCCGGGACCCCTTTCACCGAAGTCGAACACGATGCCCACTTGGCTTGGGGTCCCCGTAACGCTTTTGTTAAGAGTACGTATCGCATATGGGGATATCCCTACATATAACCAACCATATTGGAGTTCGGTCGGGTAGTTTTTGGATGGGATTTCTACGCAGATATTTTCAACCAAAATCCATTAAACGTTGCTTAAATTAAAAAAAATGAACCTTATTCCACCACATTCAGAGAATATTTGTATGGTCATATTCCATACCTCCACTTATATAATATAATTGTAACGATTCATCAAAATACTTAAAAATAACCTCCGTGATTGAGTAATCAATGTATAATCATTTCAATAGAATGGAATTCCATTGCAAGTTTAATACTCAAGGAAAGTAATAATGGTCGGGTCAATTTAAGAGGTGCCCACTGCTGTTACATTTCTATTGCATTTAACTAATTACAGCTAATTGTTGACTTGCAACCTAAGTGGTGGTTAAACTGAGTTATAAAATGATAAAATCACATGAAAAATATGAGCTTATTACTTTTATTAAAGGTTGTGCGTCATCACAACATTCACTATTCATTGATATTAATTGTTATCTTCATATTTTCAACATTAGGTGAACTTTTATCACCGAAAATTTAGCTACGTTCAAAACTGTATTCATAAAACGTTTTTATTCATGTACGCAAAAGGCATACGATACACTGCATCTCTATTCCATTTCTTGGCTTTGATAAAGTTATCAGACTCATATACAAAGTAACTTTTGTACCCGATTACACACAATGTTCCTTTGATGTTTATGTTGGCCTCAGTTGATGCTACTGAAACATTGAACTTTACTTACTAATCTCTTGATTAGTTGGTTGGTTTTTCTCTCAAAAGAAAGCCAAACGTCGAGTAATTTCTCGGAAATTTCGCGCGTGAAGTGAATGACACCATTGGGAAAGGCATGCTCTATTAGCTCGAATGAAATTTCCGTTTTGCTGGAATTGGTCGAGAGTGTTTGAGTTTGATCATAGAAACCTAATTGTCCCGCAGGAATCCACGCCAGAGAGTGGATCTCCCCTGCCGTCGCAGTCTACCTGTTGCAGCAGCTGACCGAAGGGAGTGCAACTGACCTAGTCAATGACGTGGACTGGATCATTTTACCTGTGCTCAATCCGGATGGATACGAGTTCACATTCGAAGATGTAAGACTTCGTTTGATAAAAATGAGCGATTTATAGATAATACTGTTAACCTCCTTACGGTACCAGCTTCTAATACGACCCCGCCCGCAACCTAAATTGGTGTCATGATAGTCACCTTCATAATAATACCTTTCTGTTTCGATACATTTAAATATTTTCGGCGTCCGTTATTGTTTCGTAACGCCATATTTGTTGAAAATCGGTGACTAATTGTTGGCCCTCTCTCTGTGTACTCACACTGTATCATTCCCGGCGGCGCTCATTCTTAAGAAACGTGAAATTATTCGTAACAATCATTTGTCACACGTTATGTTACACAAGTGCAACTTCATTGTTGGATTTCTCAGATTCTTCTCTAATTGTACACTTTTATTTACAATCCCTGCTGTCATAGGGACCTACCTCACTTGTAAAAGCTCAGCCTAATATTATTACATACTTTTGTATTGTATCAGAGCAAGAGTTTTCATGACTTTAAGCAATCCTGTTTTTTTTATTTCAAACTTGATGTCCAATTATTGACGGTTAGTAATGAGGCGTCAGTTTAATTCCCCTACGGTTTGAAATCAGACCTTATACCCAATACGAAATCACCTTTATCAGCAAGTAGATAACAGAATTCCGCGGGTTTAATTTGATTTAGACATATAGATGATTATATAGATGGATTTAGATATCATATATGTATTTCCTGTGAATTGTACTTATTTGATTTTTGCCATTGCAGGATCGATTCTGGAGGAAGACTCGCTCTATCACTCCTGGCGAATCCTGCATGGGTGTTGATGCAAATAGAAACTTTGACTTCCATTGGATGGGTGAGTAATGAATAATGCATCGTCGCCCAATCATATTTTAGCCATCTCACTCCAATTCTTCCCGATTGTTACATAAACAGAGAAACAAACCATCCCACTATAATCGTGAATTTTGAAGTTGGAATTTCACATTCTTCTAATATTATTTACTTAATGTTTTTGCAAACTCTATTATGTTTTTAAGTCTAAAGTCGTAGTTAGATCGGCATTATGAACTATAAGAATAATCGCTGACAATTACCTTAAATATTAATGTAAATGCAAAGAATAGAACCATTAGAATGGTTATTACATTTACAGCAAACCCACCTTTAGAATGAAAGATCGATTAATCACAGATAATATACAACTTACAAGTGCGAATACTATTGTGTGCAAAATATGAACAAGCAAGTACTTGTTTTGGTGTACATGATTTCTAGAGAATGCGCGGAAAATAGAAAAAGGATGTAAATTAACGGTATACGATAAAAGTTGAACATATGAGGAAGATTTATCCATGAAATTTATAACTCCATGAAATTTCCATGTTCAATTCGTTCTGCATTGAAATTCAAATAGTTCTGACGATTCCATGATGAAAGATTGTTGATAAAACACTTGAAGATCTTAAGCAGATATTAAATATATAAGGAAATAAATCTATTCTCGTAAATTGAATAAAGCAATGAAATTTAAAAGAAGAACAGCTGGTAAAAACATCCAATTCATCGAAATTGCACCTTACCCCATCCCCAATTTTATAGTGGTGAGAACTTAAGTATAGGAGAAATATAGGAAATAAATAGGAGTGTAAGTATTTTAAAAAGTAGGCCAAGAATTAAGCATAAGATGCCTGCAATACTAATGATTATAAAACTATCAGAGTGAACAGCTGATGAATCATAATTCTTCAAAGAATCTTTTTACGCCATCTGAGAAAATTTCATCTTTAATTTCACGTTCTCCAAGTCAGCTGCTCCCATTAAAATCGCTACAGTTATTTGCTGATTTTAGCCTTAATTCTTAGATGGAATTTGAAATTAAAATCTTGTACACTTCAATTATAAAACTATATTATTGTCAATGCTTCAATTTTAAAACCATAGGATTATGTTTGGTATTCTATATTAATTTTAAACTGAAATGATTTAAGAGAAAATCGACCTCAAATAATTTGTCACTGACAATTTATTTTATCGACTTATTCTTTAAAAAGGTGCAGAAAGTATATACGAATGCCAAATTTATTTTCCATTCTTTATTTACACTGTAGTAACAACGAAACACATTTTTAGTATTTCGAATTATTGGCTCGTATGTATTGGATTCCTTAGGACTGAAATAGTGCGAAACAGTATACGATATTAATGTGCATATATCAGAAGTTTAATTCAAAGTTTAAATGTCTAGTTGAATTAGCGTGCATTTTAACTACCTCAGCTGGAGATGTTATTTATAACATTAAAATTGGCGGCTAATTAATTTGTTGATTTTTTATATCTGTTACTAATAGAGAGCGGAGCTAGCTCTTGGGCTTGTGATGAGACATTCGCTGGCAATAAGGCTTTCTCCGAACCCGAGGCAAGGAATTTGAAGAAAATCATCCTGGATCACGCTAGTCAAATTGACGCATACATCACCCTCCACAGTTATGGACAGGTAAGCCAAATTTAACTCGCTATCTTCATTTCAGGCTCTTTCTCTTTGATTTTATAAAAATCCTTATACGTCCATATTCTGTCTAGTAAATAAAAAATTAAATATAAGGATCATCATTACAAAGCACTTACGTTAGTGACATCAAAAATATTTGATACGCTATTAAATTAAAATTAAGTAGCACATATGTACAGTAACCTCTGATAATGTCTTGGCCAGAAAATAGGTCATTTGCTCACAGCACATCATTATTTTATTCGGTGATCAGTCATACGTTTTCAACATTTATTTAAAGGCTCATTGGAGGTAGTAATCACCCTTGAACTTGCACTATCCGATTGAGAGATCGGTCTAAATATTTAAAAAGTAACTGAAAGTAAAAACATTGGATTAGCAAACACGTATTTTCCACATGCTAATCATTTTTGGCTTTCGTGGTTTTAATTACTTCCACCTTAATTAATGTAACATTTGTGAAAAAAATCATTGTGAAAATTTTGCCATAATTTACTATTATTTTCTTTCACTTCACAGTATATTCTCTATCCATGGGGTTATTCCAGTGACCTTCCAGACGACTGGCGCGATTTGGTAAGTACAACATTTGTATTGTTACTTAATGAAGGCATCCTCGACAATGGATCATTTGCTCCGACAAAGGTATCGTCTTTCTTTGTCGTCTATCAAATACTAAGCCAAGAACGGAACTTCCTTGGATGATTGCAGAGTAGTTCGTGACTATTCCAACTCGTTCATGTTTTCTGGATAATTTTTCAAAATTTATGCCTTCTCTCTGATTCCGTTAATACTACTAAAACATTATTCAATAAAAGACGATATTCAATTTGCCAGAGCAGACTGATTGTTTAAGTTTTAGCTTTTAATCAATCTGTTGATATGTTAAGTATATTAATTATAAAGCAACTCGGTTAAGTTGGAAAGCTTCTCTTTTGCCTCCATTCTTATTTGCATAAAAAATCTTGGGGAGTCGTCGAACTTATCAATTCCATTTAATCTTCGCAGGATAAACTCGGAAATGAAATAAACGATGCCATTGCAGCGGTCCGGGGAACGACTTACGACGTCGGAAGCTCTGGCGCAGACCTTTGTAAGTATTTTGAAAATGTACGCTTTGAATCGATAGTAGTTTTAGAACTGACGCCTTAGATAAGAGACAATACGTTATCTGCTCTTCCACGGCTTTCTCTCTCCTTGAGAGTGCATTTTAGCAAAAAGCAGCAAAACAAGTTCTTCAGCACCGGCTTTAAGTGCGTGGACGACCCGAGAAGACAATTAACTGCTTGTCTTCATTTCTGTCGTTTTCTTTTCGATTACGTGTCACTGCGTTAGTAACAGAACTATACTAAGCTGTTATTTCATCAATCTTAAGCTACATATTATTGATTTTTGTGATTATAATACAAACTGCCGAGACTATATTTTTAAATTAGGTAAATGGTGATAGTAACTTCCATGAGAAATTTTAAAGTTTTTATAATCGTACATACTGTGGGCTTATAACCTTCTTATTTCTTTATCGGTAATAGAAACGTTTAATCAGAAGGCATTATCTGTAACTTATACAACTCTGATTGACAATCTGATAAGCCTATCCCTCACATGTGTTCCTAGGAAAGGTTAACTTAGCAACATATTTGGTATTCAAGGAGACATGTTCTAATACATGTATTCAGCGTAAACAATACCATTTCATGAATGTTCTCGTAATTACAATCCAAGCTCTACATTCGACGAAAAGTATAAAATTCTTTATTTACTTCAATTTTTTGTGATATTCTATTCAGGAGTTGGTAGGACCACTATTTCTAATTTAACTTTGCGAAATAAATAAAACCTGCAAACGATAAAAACTAGTATGCATTTCTCCTTAGAACGATTTGACTTTTTTGAATCTTATCGAGGACCACTAGAAGGCCTAGGAGTGGCCTATTATCTGCGCAGGGATTACATATAATCTTAATTTAAACTTTAAAGTTTGCGCAAATTTTGTTTCTCGAGTTTAACGCAAAAATGGATAGTGGTATTCACAGATAAACACGTAAGAAATTTACCTTATCTATTAGATCATGGATGTAATAGCTATAAGCAATTAATTCCATACTCACGCTTTGTGAAACGTTTCAGATCCCGCTGCGGGAGCAAGTGACGACTGGTCAAAAGGAGTGGCTGGAATCAAATACTCGTACACGATTGAACTTCCAGGGGGTGGAATGGGAGGATTCGACCTTCCACCTGAGGAGATTCAGGGAGTCGTGGAAGAAACCTTGGAGGGCCTTAAGGTCGTGGGCAAGCGCATAGGTGGAAATTAAATGATAAGAATTCAACCATTATCGCCACCTTAGCTCTCATCCTTTTGAACGCAAGAAATTGAGAAGTTGGAAGGAATGTCATTGACCTCCAAATTATGGGGATGGAAATTCTTTTCTGTCCCATACGAAATCTTGAAATTTTTCTCCCAAACATAACCTTTCGCATATTGCGATATTGTTTTGTTTAAACAATTTGTAAATAAAGAATTTTGCGTACGTCGCTGTTATTCGTTTAAATTATTAGTATTATTACGTTTAAGGAAACGAAAAGTTCCATCTAGGATCGGCCATCTACAAAAGGGGTGCAAATTTCCATGGGGGCCCCTTTACCCATGCAATGGGTAGCTTTTTATTAATGAAGCGCGACATTTGACCCAAACTTTCTTGAAGGTATACTGTTTACCTTCTACAAAATTACTATCTAAAAATGTGACCCCTCATCAGGCATGCGCTCTGGATTTACGCTTGGGTGGTCGACAAGTGGCGTCGCTACAATTTGTCACGCTCCTGAGTTAGCTGCACCACTTGATACGCATAAAATAATTTATGACTTCAACAATACACGGTTAAACAAAACTCCAGTGCATATGCAAAATTCCTCAAACATAGATGAGTCCGATAACAATTTTCTTGGAGAATTCAAATAAGGGGCACTCTCACCGATGATGCAGCTTCAAAGAGAAACCATGTTAAACTAACCCTTAAAAATGCTTCCCTTTCTAAGTATCCTAAAAATTTCTCAAAAAACTATTTTCTAAAAATAAGCTATATCTGGAAACAATTCCAGTCCCAAGGTTTTGCCATTTTGTCTCTTATTAAAATAAGAAAATCTATAAAGTATAATAGACGTTTGCTTAGTACTAACACATTATGCTAACAAAACCTATCGAGAATTTGGTTCTTAAGAAGTACCTGTAGAATTTTGGGGGGGCTAAAGCCCCTCAACTGGGTGCGAACCTGCCCCTAATACTGGGGCCCAGATTGCTAGGCATCTTCCAAACCATGGCTGTCCCTAGTACAGTCCCCTGTACATCAGTTATTGTGCCCAAGCCTAATTCTTCCCATAGGTCAGTTTAAACCTCATTCCCTCCATTAACAGCCAACACTTTTGGAAAGGGAATGTGACTTACTAGTCAAGGTGAGGAGTTAGGAAGCTTTCCCCTCTAACCGCTGATTATAAGCCAGAGTACTATGAGTGGAATTCTACCATTTGAGTGTAGCACAATACTCTCTTATGAATAACACATTTATTCAATACTTAAACCTTTGCTTCAATTGCTATATCATCCATTCCTCAGTATCATTCATACCACCACAACTATTCATCAATAAGACCAAGACAAAAGTAAATGAAAGATAAATTTTCCTCCATCGTCTACCAACAATCAGATGAAAACAGAAGAGGCACAATATGATGAAAATTAAGTAAGAAATGTGGAAGCAATGAATTTCCAGCTAAATGTGAAGGATTTTTGTAAAATTAAATTTATACCTTTTACTAACAAACTTTCACTCTCAATCCCTCCTCATTTTATTTTCGTTTGCTTTTGCAATACAAGAACCATGAGACAAGAAATTTATTTGGAGTAAATGAGTTATGAAATGTCTTGAATGGCTGAAAGGATGCATATCTTTCAACACAAACCACCACATTACGTGTTTTTGCTCTCTTTGATCTTCTGCCTGACTCTGGAGGACCCCAAGACTTTTTTTAGGACCTTTATGTTCTTCCAGGTAAAATATATTTTTGGGACTGAATCATAGACTCACAGGAATGTAATGGCTTTATGGAGATCTTACTTTCACCGAGGTGGCCCTTAAATCTCCTAGGGTCCCCTTAATTAATATTAACACTTCCCAATACCGTCTCATACATCTTAATTGTTTACCTAGGCATACCGGTTATTTGTGTGAACAGTTGGATTAATTATGATTTTCATTGAGACGATAATTTTGATTAAGAGGACCTCAATAGGGAAAATGACAGACTCACTTTGTGGCAATTACCAACACTAAACAGCCTTACGAAAGAAATGTTTAGTAAACCACAAGAGAATGCAATGAATAACTAGGGTTTCATAGCAAGGCTATATCATCAGGAAAAGCTGATGATATCATTTTGCTATGAAACCATCATCATACATTGTATTTTCTGGTAATTCAGTAAAAATTTCTTTCATGGAGCTCCCCATGTGGTCCTAAGAGAATGTGCATTTCAATTTAACAATACCATATAACCAGAAGATCATACTTTGTGACAATGCAATACATCATTTGCTTATAGGCTCCATTTAAGAGAAAAAAGCTCAATGAAAATCTTTGATTTGCTTTCTTAGGGGAAAATTTTGGCTCTTCTAAAAAGTCTATCTGAAAACTGGTAATTGCTAAAGTTGTCATCACAAATTTTTCAATGATCATCAATTTGTACAATTTTTGTTAACATCATTTGCCTTGGATAAAAACATAACTTCAAAACAGTGGTTTAATACCATAATTTAAAAAGAAATGTATAAATACTCTTTCGGTAATTGAGTTAGAACAAGGCTGAGAAGATGTCAAATTAGAATAATAGAACTAATAAAAATAAAAAGAATAATTAGAACTAATAGGATAATATCAATTGTGTTGCATGAATGGATTAACTCTTATTAAGGAGAGATTAGGCCTAAGATACAACTAACTTCAAGTCCTGAAGGCGTTCACACAATGCACATGCCTTCAAATGGTAAGTTTAGTATAGTCCATAAATGGAAGCAATGTGTTGTTTTGTAGGATGTTTAGGTTCCAATATGTATGTTTCAAGAAGACATTTAAAAACATTAAAAAATAAAAACTAGATACATTTTTGTATGTTATTTGTATCTGGCAAGCAACTCTTTTATCAATTCATATACCAGAAAAAAAACATAAAAAAAGTATAATTCCTCATGATGAAGAAATCACCAGTGATAATGATAAACTTATCATAGTTTTCATTAATCAAAATCTTAACTTGGCTTACATCCTATATGGGTTCTAAATGTCAATGAAAATTAATTTTCCATCTCTCAACCTTTTTTTTTTGGAACCTAATCCTTGTAGGAATGTAGTAGGAATCTTGTAGGAATGCTAACCTTGATTTGTAACACACTTATATGGGATCTATCCACTGTACAGACCAAGCAAGTGTTAGGTAAATAATTGCTTTCTACATAAAGCCATAGAAAAACTTACAGTGCTCAGTACAATACTTTGCAGTTTTCATCCTAGTTTATGTAAAATAACTCTTGATGTTCAATGAAGTTTAAATGAAGCTACACTTTAAACAACTTTTTAAAAGTTTAAAATGAAATATAATTAACAGGTTATCTCAGTTTGAATGAGATGAAATAATTAAGACTGTTAAGGAATACCAAAATTACTTTTCATCGGTAAAACAAATTTTGTCCAGTTTGTATATTTTCCTCATGAAAGAAATTTAATGAGAAATTACACACACACAATATCACTTCCAAATGCAACTGTTCTCTTGTAACAGATGAAGCATGACCATTGCTTATGCATCATGAGATTAAGCATACAACTATTTTCTACTTTAAAGATAAAGGCACTTATGAATAAATCAAAACATCACAACCTTTTCCTGAAACTGTCTAATGAAAACGATTTTCAAGTTTGCAGCTCTCTTTATTGGAATGTTACATGTATTTAAAATTCAGAATTTATACCATAGAAATCTAGTGTTTAGGAAAAAATATGATTGCTATGTTCCACGTAACTACTCCACGTAACCAAATTATTCTTTAAACCAGGATAAAGAAACTTTACGCTCACAAGACAGAAGTGTAAAAAGGTACAAGAAGCATGTGTGAAAAAATTATCTTTTTCCTTGCACAGAAAACTATATGAATAACAATGTAACATATCTTGGTCACAAAATGTAATAATGCCAGTCATAACTAAATGCTGTTATGTAAAAGAAGTCGAACGAGTTATTAAAAACAGTGATATCTCAATGATGTTTTTGTAGCCTTGAGAATACTATGAGAAAGAGTCAATTTAGATTCCAAATTGACGAGATAAATATTTTCATATTATTAATATATGTTCAATGAACACAGTATAATGAATAATAAGTTTGTAATCGATTTCCAAAAAATATTTAAATCATAAAGAAATGCATCTTTAAACTGCATTTAAAATTCTACGATGATGAAATATATCACCAGTTCTCTGTAAGTTCAGTACAGAAAAGACTAGTGAAAAGTGTGATGGTGCATTTTCACCTTAGATTCAGATGAAATTAAGCGTCAAAACATCAAATGCAACACTCAAAAACAACATATGCTTAATGAGGCAAATTAATTATTTGTACAAATTTTCCATTATTAAGTTCAAGAGAACTGAAGGAACTTACTCTTAAATTCATCACACAACTTTCACCTAAAATATCATTTAAACACATTTAATGATACCTTTTCAATGCATGTATAAAAATTCCTTGGAAACAATTCCCATTCATCAACATGAAAATGCTTGCTGCAAAGTAAAAAATTGCTATTGCTTATATAAAGTGATCTTTACAGATAAAGGCGTAACAGGATGAAAATATTCATACCAATCAGTTTTAAATCTTTACTACACCAAAACTATCTTCAGAAAAAAGAAGATTAACACTGTTTTTCAATAGAAAGCAGGATTTTTTCATGTTTTCAGGCATTTCTAAACCAATTCAAATTAACTAACATTAAAGAACTTTTAACTACAAGCTTAAATCCAGGATGATCAACTAGAGGGGATTGAACCAAAGTATAAGTGTAACAGATCGATGAAAATGAATTGGCTATCTTTTGATCTTCTTCATTTCCCTAGAGCCACAAATGAAAGTTCCATCATATGGTAATCCCTTTGCACACTAAAGCCCAAACACTCTGAACATGCAACACAAGTAACAAATCAAGCAAGTACTTCAAATAAACAAACACATTTTAACACTTGGAGCCTCACATACAATAACTGAACATGAAAAAAGTTTCACTTTGCAACAGGTGATGAGCACATGGACTCCATTGGTGATTCATTTTCCTCCATCATAAACCTACTGATGATAGATGGATGACCAGATGAGTACATTCTCCTAATTTTTTCGTAGTATTTTTGGTCCTGCCGAAGAGAAGTGAAAATACATTTTAAATAATGAAACCTACAACTGCATCAAGAAAGCCAGGAGCTTGAAATATGAAATTACAAGCAAAATCCAAAGTAGGAAAAGTTATATTATGGAAAGACATTACCATAAAAAAGTATTTCAGTTATTCCACACAGATCAATGAGCAATGAATATTTCACAAATATTTATACATATTGCGGAAAAACTTTGCCCACTGCAATGAACTGAGAATAAAAAAAAAGACCTTCCACAAGTTAATCACAGGAATTTCGATTACAGTTAATGTCATTTAACAAAGTGATAATCTCCAAGTGGTAGTTTGACAGGCAAAGATTAGTAACACAGAAACGTGCATTAAATGATGTCTATTTTACGTAATAAAAAGTGCATTAAAGGTGTAAAAATGACTGAGTCATGAATTTGCACTAATTTACTGTCTTTTGATTTGGTTTATGTTGACTACACATACATCAATACCGTTGAAGCCGCCTTTCAGCACGTGGCAGGGTGTGTAAACACCGGGTGTTCGAGCTATTCCTTTATCTTGTTATTATTGCGTATTGTTCGTGGAAAGAATGAGTCCTTAAAATGACTTGTCCTAGCATCTATTTCCCATATTTTACGCTCATTGTCGGATCGGCCAAAATAGCAGGGGGGTCGCATAATATTGATTACATCCTCTGCAAATGCATTGGCTCGAAATTTATCAAGTAATCACAGCCTAGCTTCCAATGTCCTTTCTTTCAAGGATTCCCAACCTGCATCTTAGAGCATTTTTGTAACACCAGCTATTTTATCGTAGCATTTTTTTGCAAAACGTATACTGAGATTATGCAGGATATGGATTTTGACTCTTAATGTATACCATTTAAAGGCAGATTTGCTCTTTCTAACTCTGTATAAAATGTTCCATTATAAAGGCAGATCATGTAAGGGGAATGCACCAAAGTCAAGATCTACACTATTTTCGATCCGAAAGTTGAGTGCTGTAGCATATTGGTATGCTACGAGGATTATGTTGTATGCTGCAGCATATCAGAGGATAATATATTCCTCAAATTTTGCAAAAAATTTTTTGCTTTACTTCATGAGGTAATTTTTCATTTAAAGAGAGTTTGTGATGAAAGCTTCAGTATATTTTATTTCACATTTAGTGTTTTCTTCTTTTACAATTTGAATTTTAAATTAAACAAATAAAGGTGTGGTTTGGTGTGCCACAATGCTTGATTCAACTCATGTGTGTGCTCTGGATGATAAAAGACTGGTAAGCATTGCTCTTATCAGTCTATGCCCTTATCCCAGTAAGTTCTCAACCCCATAGCTACCTCTATCTATTACAAAAATGTACTATCTAGGGGGGTTTCAGTTATACCAAGCAGTGACTCAAGAAATGGCACCAAATAATAGAAAAACACAACTGTTTTCCTTAATCAAACAAATTAAACAACACCACTTCCATTCTATTTTGACACTTCAATTTATTCAATAAAATATGCCAGATGGAAAAAGTCATAAGTTTTAACTGAAAAACATTAAGATTTTCAACAGATTAACTCTATAGTCCAGGATTTATTTAAGTAGAGGATGGTAAACGAGGTATATCAAATCACTAAAAATACACAGAAGTATAAGCTAACAACAAAATTTTGTTATCTAGCCCAATGAGCCAGATCAAATAGAGAAATATTCATACAGCTATTACCTTAGAATTCAAGATAGTTTTAAAACTGTGGTGGTTGCTACATGGTTGAAATTAAACAAGAATTTTCAAAAACTGAAAATACCAAAAAAGTATTATTTTTTGTTTAAGTTTGAATTTACAATTTCATCAATACCCTTAAACACATTAAAAGAATTTATTAGGAGTCCTAAATGATGTGTTAGTGGAATAATGTGTCCTGGATGATACTGAGTGAATCTATTTCACGAAGGATAAGCATACATAAACAATAATAAGAGAAAGGAAGAAGTAATTGTAAATAAGAAAAAAAGGATGAAAAGAGCAAATATTCGGATAATCTGCAAGAAATCTATCATGAGCATAAAAGGAAAAATAAAATAAAATTCACAGTTGCTGGCGATGTTTTGTGGAAATACATCATGCAGAGAATGAGAATAATTGTACTTTTTCCACAATATATTTATTGTTAAAAACAAACAAACAAAAACCCATGACTAGTTTTAGTGAATGATCGCCATCACCAACTTGATGATGGCGATCGTTCGCCAAAACTAGTTGTGAGTTTTTGTTTGTTTTTAATAATAAATAAATTGTGGAAAAAGTACAACTATTCTCCTTCTCTTCATGAAAAATAAAAGATTAATATCATAAAATGCTTTATATTCCATCGATTTCTTTCATTTTATATTACCAATAACACATACGGATGTACAACTACATTTTAGGAAACATTTTCTGACTTATGGAAGTAGTCTCAAAAATCAAAATTTAACCTACCTTTTCAGAAACAGATGGCCGAATTTTATCAAACGCTGCATGAAAATGTTTTTCACACACCATCAGATTTGATCCAGTACTACTACCTGAGGAAACAAATTCTTTCAAAGCTGCGATTCCAGCTTCACGAACTAAAGCAGCAAGGTCAGCTCCTGTAAAACCTTGGCATCTTTCACTCTGTCCAATAGCTTCTAAGCTGATACCTTGACTCAGGAGTGGCTCAGAACCATTCTGAAATCATAATGATAAAAATGATGATTAAAATTAATTAGGTATTAATGAAATCATTATTCGTTTGATAAAGAAAAAAACAACTGGGGATTTTCCATAAATATGCATAAATTTAATAGATGAAATCATGGTAAAATACAATGCAATTATGTATCTATTCATCATTATTTACTATAGCTAACATCAGAGAATTAAGGCAGAAAGATCAACAACAGACTAAACCATTTAAAACGATCCCACTTAAGATGCTATCCTGCTTAATATGATGTTTTCTCTAGAATCCAGTCCCTTTCACATGAAAATCATGGTAAAAACACTCGAGATGCTCTGCTAGCCACAGAAGAGATGAGTTTTCCCATCCCAAAATACACTACAAAGGACTTTAGCCAATCATTCATCTCATCTGATATGCCAAAAATTGTTCACGTTATTTGTATCACTATATTCCTCTTCTGCCTTTGCATTTTCTTATTTGTGATAACTAATTTTATGAGAAGAAAATGGAGATTTTTCAAAGCCCAACAATTTATCTGACAGAGCTGATACTAATAACATTACAAGCTTAAAGTTTAATGTTACTGTTCACTAAAGTTCACAGCTGTCCTGAGTCCTTAGAGGAGGAAGTTTCTTTCAGTTGAAATTCCTCTCTTAAATAAGGGCAGAGTTGCTGTACTCATTAAATATTATTAGATATTATTTACACACAATGAGTACAACAACACTTACCTTGGTAATAGCCTTCAAGATTTCCACCCTATCACTTGGAGCAGGAATGCCTACATAGATGATTTTGTCAAGTCGACCAGGTCTCAGAATCGCTGAATCTATGATTTCTGGACGATTAGACGCAGCCATCAAGTAAACACCCTTCCTCAGATCCATACCATCCATTTCGGTAAGCATCTGATTGACTATCCTAGAACTTGAACCACCCTGGAGAGATTAAATAAGATCCAATTATCAACTGGATGAAAAAAACCAATGTTACCAATTTATGATTGGAATACAAAGGACTTACATCGGCACTGTCACTACGCTTTGGACAAAGAGCATCTAGTTCATCAAAGAAGATGACACAAGGAACTGAATTGCGTGCCCTTTGGAAACACTGTCTTACTGCTCTCTCACTTTCACCCACATACTGTAAAAAAGAAAGTCTCTGTGAACATTTCATTGAGAAATCTTGTGAAGAATAACAGTACACACTTTTCTGCAACTGGACAAAATACAAAATATCACATAAAAAAGTAAGAACAGTAATAAATGAGAATTTTCAAGCACAATTCAAATAAGAAAGCAAA
The DNA here is from genome assembly GCA_000376725.2 of Ladona fulva. Taxonomy (NCBI): domain Eukaryota; kingdom Metazoa; phylum Arthropoda; class Insecta; order Odonata; family Libellulidae; genus Ladona; species Ladona fulva. The sequence goes on along the minus strand of KZ308284.1, from coordinate 797,066 downwards.
TTCAAATACAGTCAAACAAACTAAAGATTAGAATTGGAGTATTTTTAAAAGAACAACATACTATTCTTAATCCAAACATACCATATTCAGTAATTCTGGCCCCTTGACCGATATGAAATTTATTCCAGCTTCATTTGCGACAGCTTTGGCTAAAAGAGTCTTTCCACAGCCTGGGGGGCCACATAACAACACACCGGCAGCAGCTTTCAAGCCCATTGCTTCAAATTCACGTGGATGTTTAACGGAAGCCTGTAGATAATAAAGAACAAAAAGTTTGATTAATTGATGCAGAATCCAGTGACAGGCAAATGTGTTGTTTATTAGCATGTTTAGCCATGTGATTGAGCAGTAACTATCTTCAAGAAAATCCCACTATTATATTTGGTAACACCGTAAAGAAAACCACTCTGTAAGTTCCACAAAAATATTTTATTCTTATGAACAACCAGTTTTTTTACATCGTAACATCATTATGCAGTGATTTTATGATCATGATGACACCTGATGATGTTATAATGAAACATAACCAATTGTGCATAAGAAAAAATTATTTTTAGTGGACCAATTGATTTTCTTCATAATGCCTTCATGGAGAAGTTCAACCAAGAAACAGCAGAATATCTCATCCATGATGCTGCCACTGTTTAACATTTACTGAGGACAACTTAATTTGAAATTTAATTCAATCCAAATTGGTATAGAAAAGTGCGAGGGTGCATAACAAATAATACGAGGGTGGGAGTGCTTAGGGTTGCCAACTCCCTTCTCCCTAATAATTTTTCTACTTCCTACTATTTATCTAGAGTTACATACCTTATATATTGATGTACTTGGGTAAATATTTAAACAATAAAGGGAAAAATTTCTTTTCTTAAATCATCCAGATGTTATATTGAAGTCAGATTCAGAACAGCTATTTCAGATCATTTTATTTTCTTATTACATAATTTTCATAATATTTATTAGAGAGTTTTAGCAGCAGCTTATCGGTTAACCGATATGTTCTAAATGTCTCAGTGCGCATGCGCAAAATTCCACGTTGTCCAGGTCGGTCTCACAGGCACGTTTAATTTTGGAGTTCCCACGTTGACGGAATGTGTCAAATATGGCGAAGCAAGAATGGTTGTGATTCTCCAAATGGGGCGATATCATCTTGCTTGGACAAATTATAGGAGCTAATCCCTATGAGAGTGGATGGAGGGAGGTATAAGAAGAGGTGGTGAAGGCAACAGGGAAGAATTTCAACACGTGCTGCCTTCGGGTTGTTGTTGTTGGTTGACTGTATGATGAAACTCTTTATCTACGGTGCCCGGTAGATCATATGGACGTTTCAATTTAACGGCAGTTAAACCTTCGGTGTACGCAGTGCTAAAAGTCTCTATTAAATCAATGAACAAATCAAGAATTTTAGAGAATGGAGTTAAAAAATAAAATTCCTTTGGAATAAATACTAACGGTAGAACTAACAGACTTTATGGAACTGTCCAGAATCAGGTAGGAACTTGAAGATTCCACTTTCCGCACAAGAATAAGTACAACAAATTCACATAATATACCATATTTAGGTGTTATTGCTCTGACTACAGAATGATAGTCCTATTGTCTCAAGCCTCAAGAATCATGCTAAGCATTGTAAAAATAGGATTAAGGGGAAAACAGAACAATACAATGAAGACCAGTTGGAATTTACGGAAGGTAGGGGAACAAAAGAGGGAATCTTAAACATTACACAAATTCTGGAGAGAAGATGGGAAGAAAATCAAAGAACTTAAGAAACATTTGTTGACCTAGGGAAGGACTTTAACAGGAGATTGGAAATTTCCCTTTCAGCAGATGAAGAAATTACAGCTAGGTCGGAGGGATCAAAAACTGATCTTTAACTTACACAGGTTAAAAAAACATTCCACTTCAATCCATGAAATAAAAGTTATTCCTGGTACCTGCCTAGGGATAAAGAAAAATGGAAATACCCTATGAAAAAAACTTTCTTATTTGCAAGTATATACATAATCCTTCACTGCTGGACCACATCTTGGTTCTTATTTTGGTTGCTTTAGCACACCTTTTTCCTATTTAAATATGTAGCACTTCTTGAAAATGCTCAATTTAAATAATTTTACTCCGAACTCACTAAATCCTTTAAACTGAATACTTTGCATTTAGCTAAAAGAATCTGTGTGAACTAATGGATTAGACAATTCAATTCATACTATGAAAAATAAAAGAAAAAAGTGAGTGCCTCTTATATTCCAAGGTAACAAATAAATTACAACATAGAGCAGTTAGTGTTATAGAGTTGCAAATGTTTTATCAACGTATTTTCTACCGTATGAAACAAAACAAATCATGATGCATACTNTTTTGACTTAGGAAACATATATATTACTCAATTGACGGTAGCTTAATATAATGTTCAGAAATTTTGCCTATTAATTAGAATGCATTTTAGAGAAGTAAGTTCTGAACTCTCGAATGGTCTTTATGCTGCCAGTTTCGATTTTAAAGCATTGGAAGGAATTTAATGGTGCCTTCAGCATAGGAATGCATATGTATAGATTATGTATATATACAGATTCAGCATATGAATGTATACTTTGTGCCATATTAGTTGGTTAGTCATTCAAAATTTAAATTTGCTTTAGATTTATTTGAATTAAATTTTAATTTAACCTAGAAGTGATTATCAGTCTTTTAGAAAACATTCTTTTATTGTGAGCCACTGAAATAGGAAGTAAGTTTTAACTGGGTGTTGGAAAGGAATTATCCTCAAGTTATTAAGTTGGAAAGGAATTATTCTTATGTTTGCCCATAAGTTTTAACTGTTCACTTAATTTCTTCAATTTTTTTACTGGAGATCTTATTTTCTGGCTGCTATGACATCAGAAATGCAGACCTATTTTTAATGATACAGCTCTTCATCACCACAATATTACTGTAAGAGTTTTTTGAGGGACCATAACTACTCTCTGAAGTAACTACCTACAGCAAACATCATCGGCTCACTTTTCATCTTATTTATATTGTGAATTTTTTATAATCCAGTATCACATTCTTTTGCCAATGTAGATAGAGAATCTTTATCCATTCGTCACATTTGATTATAGTATTTCAGCAATGGAAAGTACAGCTTTCTCTTGTTTTTCTGTAATTTTTACATGAGTGGAATAAAAGTTTCATAAGAACACAGCACTCGTGGCAAGTGTATCGCAGGACAAATAGCAAGACAAGTCAGACTGTCTAATTCTACAATACAGTACAGAAGCCTAATCATTATAATGAATGATATAGCAAGGGGAAAGCAACTATCTGGCAAAGGGTGAAAACTGATAAAGGATCACTATTTCTGAATAGTATGCCATTCCATACCACCGTAATAATGCAATGTAAATGGATATTTTTATATTCTTATAGGTTTACTTAACCTACTTACTCACATTTTCTTGGTGATAACACTAAAATAATGTATATTGGATACTTATATAATTGCTCATCTCAGAGAGGGTAGAATTGTCGGATTATTAGACATAGGAAAATAGTTAAGTGTGGGTTATGCTTAAATCTTTCAATTAAAACATTAACTACCATTATGATTCAAAACAATGTTAATTTATCAAGAAACAACTGGTAGAGGAGTTTATAAATATATCTTTTCATGCATCAAAATTTCAAAGCATTTATTTATCTTTACATTTGGGATAATATTATTAAAATATTGAGTTGAAGGAAGGAGAGAGTAGCACAGATAATCTACAAACTGGATAATATGAATACAGATAATAGAGAGTGCAAAAATATTTTATTTCACTCCTAGTTATCACCTTTTCAATATGAATTTGAACTGAAACCAACAATGTGTGGTATAGTGTACGGCATTATTGGAGGAAACAATTGTTTTTGCTACAGAAGAATTAATATTAGAAAGAACTGCCACATAATGGTATTTTCTAATCTTTCTGGCCACTTTCTGACAGCTTTCCATCCTTTCATATAATGAAGGACCCCTTATCCTGTGAGTGAATCACCACCCTCTGTAATATATGTTTACCTTCCATTTGGTTATCAAATTAAAATTCCTACACACTTCTTAATTTCAGGCTGTTTTTAATTTTCAGTTACTTATATTTTCAAAATTTATTTTCAGATTACTGCAGTTAAAAACCCCCAGTTTAAGGGGTCCACACAACCCCACCTGAGACCCCCTGCCAAAGATGACAGTAATGCTAAAGGAAGACTTATATCATAAAGGTTTAAAGTACTTACCAAGATATTCATTTGGAGTTCTTCCCTCACATCTGCCAAGGATCCAATGTCCTCCCATGAGACATCAGGCACAGTTGCAAAACCCTCCCTCTTTGCTGATGGTTGCACCACTTTGAGTGCAGCTTTAAAGTCTGAGGCTTCCACATAAAGTTCTTCAAGGTCAGCACTGCTCACAGAATTATTCACACGAATCCAAGAAAGCCACCTTTCCAAGTCCACACCTCCTTCTTCTCCACCTGCCTCCTCAACTTCCATGCGCTCCTCAAATTCCTCACCACCATCTCCTACTTTTCCATCCTCTTCTGTTGATTTTCCAGCCTTTGAAGGAGAGCCAAGTGCCCCTTCCTCCTCATCCACAGTCCTCGCAGAGCCACTGTCTTCCTTCTTTTGATCTACTTCATCCTTTTCTGCAAGCATTTCAACTCTGCCATCCACTGCTTCCATGTCATTGACACCTTCTTTGGAGCGGCACTTTTCTCCTTCGTCCATCTTCTGATCCTCCTTTGACTTGGAAGCATTCTCTGCCTCTTTTGGAGATTCTGTTTTGACATCGCCTATTCCCTCCTTAGCTTCAGTTTTGATGCTCTCTTTGGACAGAACTAGGCCTTCCTTTCTGGAACCATTTATTGCAGCAGACTTGGATGCTTTCTTCTTGTTCTCACTCATCTTGCTAAATACCCTATATTTGAAGAAAAAGAGTCAGAACATGGCTGTTAATGAATTGGAGGTTTACAAACACTCCATAAGCCATATGTTGGCAGGCAGAACTTGCATTTAGAGACAAACAGGAAGCTCCAGATTACCGATTTCTGGGAAATCCATGCACATTTCAGAGACAATGAGACATCATCAGAGGCTCCACAATATGAAGTGTGGAATAGGACTCCAACTCCTATTGTGGAGCCCCTGATGATGGAGGCATTGTCTCTGAAACGTGTATTGGGATTTCCCAGAAATCGGTAATCCGTAACCTCTCGTTTGTCTCTAAATGGAAGTTCTACCTGCCAACATATGGCTTACGGAGTGTTTTTAAACCTCTAATTATATATTTGGTAAAAATAATAACATTTATACACCAGAACAACAAAGCAAGTAGTTTCAATCACTTTCCTTAAATATGACCGACATAAAATATGGAGAGGAAGGCCTTGACAAAAGTTTGTTAAAATACTACCCTATCTGTATTTCTAAATCCCAACAACAATAAAAATGTATTTTGTACTTAGAATTAAAAACTTGATTGATTAATAAAAGACATTCAAAGCACTTCACTGACACTTAAAAAAAAAATGTTTAAATGAAACCCCGGCACAATAAGTGTAAAGGGTAGCATCTGAAAATTCATGTACATTTAGACCATTCTCTTGTCCATGCTATCCTCAACCACAATGCCACATGTTTAAAATCACCATGCTGCAGCAAAACCTATTCTGAATAGGAAAAAACTCTACAGCATCAGCAGCAACATATATACTTCTAATTGGTTTATGTTTTTTATTTATCACACACTATCTGAGATCTACAGCTACTGACCTGTCCACAGCTTTCATTGCTGCCTCCCGAGCCAAAGCTTGCAAGTCAGCCCCAACATACCCAGGAGTATTTCTTGCAATGATGGAAAAGTTCACATCTGCAGCGAGCCTAAGATCTTTACAGAGAACACGAAGAATCTGTTCTCTGGCCGCCTCATCTGGAATGCCAACACATACTTCACGATCAAAGCGGCCAGCACGTCTTAGAGCTGGATCTATTGCATCTGGTCTGTTTGTGGCACCTACCACCAATACCTGATCCCCGCCTTCCTTTTTCCCAAGCTCTAGAAAATAAAATACATTACAATACATACATTTTTTGATGCCTTTAATTGCTTATCTCTTTATAATTTGCCAAAACTCGATTGTTAGAAGTCAATTTTATTCTTACAATATGTCATTGACAATAATAAGAAACTGAGGATTTTTGAATTCACTGATTAGAAGAAAATATTAAATAACCTACAACAAAATATGTTCCTTTATTTTCATTATCCAAATCATCAGCAGTACAACATTTTTTTAACTGTTTTTTCATTATTCTTTGTTATAATGTATCTCCTTAGCATATTTAACAACCAAAAGCTTAACTTCCAAAATCCTTACTTGCTTCTTCAAAACTATGATTAATTATAAAGATTGATTAAACTACGTAAGGATGATTATGAAAGAGCAAATATTAACCCATACATGTACAGGATTTCCCGGCCCATATAATTCCTTAGGCTATAACATAGCCATGACTTTTCAGCTGGACGAAGCAAAGATTATACATACAGGAACCTAAGCTGCTTATAAGTGAAACAAAGAACCAAATTTGTAAAAGAGCATCAATTTATGGAAGAATGAAACCAAAACACAACATTGCAGGATTGGCTTTTACGGAGATTGTTGTGTAAACATCATTACAATTACTACAACAGAAATTTTAAATGAAATATAAATAAATTTTAAAATTTTTGCATGGGAAAAAAGTACATCTTGTGGGCTGGGAAATATGGTAATTAGAGAAAAATTTGATCCCCTTTTACTTTAAAGGAAAAAATCATCTTGACGATAAAATACAAATAAAGAAAATTCTATTTCATTAGAAAATGCAAAACTTACCATCGAGAGAGGAAAGCAACTGAGCAACAATCCTCCTCTCCATTTCTCTTTGGGCTGTAAGGCGATGGGGCGTAATAGCATCAATCTCATCCAAAAAGAGTATGCAAGGGGAGAATGAAATGGCTTTTTCAAAAAGTTCTCTAATCCTTTCCTCTGATTCTCCAGACACTCCTGCAACCAACTCTGTAGCCGCAACTTTTATAAGAGGAATCTGAAGCTCCTAGCAAGAATTCAAAAGACCCAACATATTTATAGGTGATTCAAGGCAACATTAAGCATACAGTATTACATTTATTTGAATAAGCCTCTATGGGATACAGTTTTTATCATAAAATAAATAGGCAGCAATGATGGTTGAAAAGAAAAGAAAATAAATTGAAAAGCAGGATAAATAAAGTAAAAATGTATTTGGAGTTCTGAATTCTGACAAACAGTCCACTCGCTAGCTTTCATGTCATAAATACCAGCACTTCAACATTTACGACAGGCTCTTCCAAAAAATTCTGGCTCATGTTGAAATTTAAGAAAAACTGATTGCATGAAAAGATATTTTTTAAATTAAGAAATAACAACACTTATAAATTATGGTCATTCAAGGCAATTTGAAGATATAAATAGTTGGGAATATTCAGGGTTAAATATTTCCAGTGCAAAACCACAAGCAACTTTTCATTAATGACATTTCAGAAATATTAATTTGAATTTAAAAAAGCATTTAAGTACTTAGATTTGCAAGATTTGAGCTTATGAATGTTAAGTTACTGTGGTATATAGTGAGGATTTTATTTGAGTTACATTTATAGCTTGATTGAAACACTGAAATTTGTCATTCTTTAAAATCGAAACTAACCCCTGCAAGGGCATGTGCCAAAAGAGTTTTCCCACATCCTGGAGGACCATGAAGAAGGAATCCTCTCGGTGGCTTCATTCCCAACTTTTGGTACACTTCTGGATTCTTGAGATGGACAACTAACTTACAAACATCCTATGGAGAAAAAACAGAAGTTATGAGGAAATGCTCCAAATTATTTTTCAAATTGTGACAAATTTCTAAATAGTACACATACTTAATCATTTTCTTAAAAAGTAAACAGCTATAATCATATCAATAAAACAATTCCACTTATAGCCCATGGCAAAGTAACTACAATGTGGGATATGGACTAACCAGGTGGCATTCACCATGTGTGATACATGGCCAGCACAAACTCACATGCCACCATATTGCTTATTCTAAACCAGCAGTCATCAACCTTTCATACCTCACGGGCCACTAAAATCACAATTTTGAATGCTGCAGACTATTACTACGAAGTTTTACGAAAGATATGAACAAAATATAATTATCATAAAAGTTCAATTTAAAAAATGATTATTATAGAGGTTCAATTTTACTGGCATATAGTTTATACTGTGGCTCATCTACCTGACATTGGTAACATGAAGAGGATTGAGAAATATTTAAAAAATTAAAATTGCAAACAATGCCAACATTTCTCCAAGGACCATCAGGATCATGTTGTCAAGGACCGGAGGTCCACAGACAACATGATGTTGGATCAACATTATGAACAAAACATTATCAACAATTAATTAAACCTAAGACCGAATTTTGCAAAACACTATCCAGAAGCCAACTAAACATATACTTAACCATATGAATCAATGACAAACTTTCATTTCTTTTACTTTCCAAATTTTTGAGTTTTAACAACTTAAACTGATTCTAACAATATAAAAAATAACAAAATATATACCTCCAGAACTTTGTCATTTCCAGCAAAGTCTCGAAAAGTGAGAGCTGGGTGGACATCCCTACTCTTCTTAGAGGCACCTCCAGATCCTCCATCAGGTGCCTTTCTCTTCTTACCCCTATCTGATGCAGCTCCTGAGGAAGACTCCAACTTACTTGTTGTCTCTGTTTTTGTATTCTAACAGAATGGATAAATGGCATTTGTTAAAAAAAGCAAATAAAACAACACAGAGTAGTTGATAACCAGTTCAATCACAGGTAAAAATTCACAGCTACATCTAACTCTCCATAAGGATGTTAGAATATATGGAACAAACAGGAATTATGCTACAAACAAAATAATGGTTTATACTATTCTACAAGAAAAGGGACAAGGAAATTTATTTGCAATATATATATATATAAATACTTTCTTGTACTAGCAGATATAAATACTTCATAAAGCAGTGTTAGGGATTTGTAATGCTTCATGCAGGATTTTGAGAACTCAAAGTTCACTCTAGCGGAAAAAGACCAGTAAAAAGGAAAATAATTACACAATATCTTTCCACATCACAGAAAACAAACAATATAGCTTGTAACAATCATCTTCAATGTCTTAAATATGTTTAACTGCTTTACTAGTAAGTTACTAAGATATGTTACCAAAGCCACCTATGGTATGTTCCACAAAAACTGTGAAGAACAAAAAATGGAAAACTGCTGTTACAGCAGGTAATTAGCTTTCCACAAAGATTCATAAGCTACAGTTGAAACCATCAAATTGTTATTATTTAAATTAGTAATTTACCAAACTACCAAAATAAGTAGAAACTGCTAATTACAGCTATAATTTTCATTTTATAAAATCTTCTACTTCTGGCCCAGCAAAAATAAAAACAAAGTCATGTCATTCTTGAGTAATAAATAAACCTGCATTCCTTCATAGTTACAGTACGGTAAAAGTAAAAGACTGCAAGTTCTCATGGCATGTAACACCAGAATTCACAATTCATTCAATATCGTTAGAACATAACATATCATGGTAACCATAGAAACCAGTTTAAAACAAAAGAAATAATACTCCACAAACGTTAATAATAAACTAAATTTTAACAAAACTTTAAAAAATTCACAATAAATAATATTGCTGGCCAATAATAATGTATACTTTTATCCTAAGAAATTGAATTGGACAAACGTTTTTCTATACATATTTTAGTTAGTAAAGGTTTTTGTTAGCCTAAAACTTTATAACTACCAGCTGCACAGCTTTAATTCTCAGTTCGATACTAAATGTCAACACTCAGTAAAAATTCCAAAAGAGAATTCTCATCCACTTTGTTTTTAAGTCATGCAGGTTATTTTCTTTGCAAATCTAAATTGTAAATGATGACTATTGCAGTTTGAGAGGACTTATATTAAAGGGATTTTCTCCTTCAAAATTATTCATTCAAGATTTTAATATCTACAGTTAACCATTGTTAAAGATTTGATAAAAATAAACTAAAATAAAACCAGCCAAAATTTGTCAATTTCAATAACAGATTAATACCACAGCTGAGGCAGATTTGGAAATCGAGAAACCAATAGCAACTGAGGGCAGACTTTAAGCCAATGAATTCACACAGCGAAATTTACTGTTTTCTGCATTATTTATACTGAAGTTTCAGCAGATACAAGTTGATTGTTAGATTGAATAAACTATGGATACATGACATGTATTTCCACCGAATGAAAACAGTTGAGAAATAATTTAAATATTAAATTAATGCAAAGAAACAGTAGTAAGGATCTTCGTAAGCCATGATACCTTCCAAAATGAGGCTGATAGAGTTTTAATATTGCCAAACCATTTCATAAAACCTATGACAAAAGGTCACGTCACTCACAATTTTAGCATTAGAGGTGGTTTCAGTTTGAGATGTTGAGTTTTCAATGTAATCCTGTTGTCCATCCCCATCTTCTTCTGGAACATCCTCATCACTGCTGATGTCAATCAACTCTAGATCATCGTCGTGAGGTCTCACATTTTTTCTATTACTAGAGCTTGAATAAAAAGGTATTTTAATTTTTATCATTTAATTTATTTCAGCTGAATTAATATAGGCAATTATTAAAGCCTTAAAAATTGATTTCTTACAACAACTACCTCAATAAACGGAATCAAAAATTTACTGTAGCACTCTCGAAAACTTGAGAGAGGAATCATGAGGACAAGAAAACTTAAAAAGACTGTTTTAACAATGGAATAATAATTCAAAAACTTCTATGATGATAATCATATTATCTCGCTAACATGTTTCATGTAACGATACGCATAACTTGGGATCGTATTTAATCACTAATAAAAGATACTCACCTGGTATCATTGTTGGAGTTTCGTGAGTATAAGGTTTCGATGGTGTTGTTCATTTCGTTACCGTCCTAAAACAAAAAGTGACGAAACATAAGCGGATAAACAATGGTTGTAAATTTAAACATAAATCGTAAGATTACTTACAGTCATCAAGTCCAAGTCGTCTGAATCAAAACCTTCACTTCCTTCTTGAGAACTGGAATGATACGTATCCTGGGCAAACCCATGGGTCTGAAGAACTACATTAAAAGCTGAAAGTAACACAAATGAAGGACCCCCATTTAAAAAGCCATCTCTTGATCCAGGTTAAACGTTCACCCGCATTACTATCCTTAATGACAAGACCTGGGAGGAGACTTGACTTAAGAATGAACAGATACTAATTTACACACCTTTTTCAACACAGTTACGGAATGCATCTCTTTTCTTTTTCCGGTAATCCACGTATTTATCTTGGAGTTCTTTGGCCATTACATCTATATCAATGTACACCTTGTTCTTATTATCCTCCATATACTATGCCAAAAAAATCAACAAATTAGATTAAAAATTTTCAGCGAAACCATTGAACATTGCAGCTTCATAGAAAATAATAACAATACTTCTAACCTGTCTAACACGAGGGACCATCAAATTGTCTGCGAAGTACGGAAGACGTTTCATCGGCTTTGTATACTTAGATTTTCTGTGTCCAGCGCTACTTCCTTGTAATGGGACATAATCATGTAGAGTATGCGATTTTCCCATGGTAAATCAATTATTAACAAAGCATTAGTTGGGTATGGTTATCTTCGACGAATCCTCAAAACAAATTTTCGTTGCTAATTTGTTCATGTTAGCAACGCAAAACAAACGACGGCAGAATTACCGATGTTTCCCTATTTATCTTTAGAGAATTCATAACCTTTTCAGAGTGTATTTTTCAATTAAAAATAAAGTTCCTTTCGATAAAATTTTACCCTAATTTCACCCAAAAACTAATAAATAATTTTATTAATTCAAATCAGGCTTTCATATAAATAATAAGTAAAACGCAAAATAATAAACTTGAGAACATCTTATCATTATTTTCGTCATAAAGGCGGTAAAAATTACTTTGAGTACAAAAAATTACATACATTGTAGAAATTCTTCATTAAAAGATGTTGAGGATAATGAAACGTAGTGAGAGATTCTAAGTTCCTTTTCCCAGTCCAAGAAAACGATCATTAGAAAACTTAGCTTAGTAATTAAAATCAATGATATGTTAAAGTTGTTGTATTTTACTTACATTTGCAGCAGTTTTATTTATTCGACCGCTGTACTAATGACCGCTGCGGTGGCCAGCGGCCCTCTGGGTGTAGGGAAGAGACGCTAAGTTGTCGGCATTGTGCCGAGATGCGGCATGTTGAGATCGAAAATGAAACATAATGGAAAATCCGCCGCCGTTTTAGTTTTGACGCTCTCATTTGAATTTTATCAAATCTATCGCAGTAAAAGGTGGTGAAATTAGCGATAGTGCTCCCACCGAATATTACAGAACCCACTGCTAACGAAATAAGATGTCAGTAATTGATCAGCTGTGATCGTGAAAAATATGAGTTTCTTCGACAACTGAAAACATCTTCATAGATCCTTATTCAAGCCTGAACCTCATGTGCAAAAAAATCATCCGTGAAAAACGTGAGTCCAAGATTTCAGTTGGAAGGTCACATTCCTTTCAAAATCACTTGTTTATTCGGAAAGTAAAATTGACAATAAAATGAATGGTTCTCTTTAATGAAATACATTAAAACTAATGTCTGCAATATATCGTGATGGAATTCTACATAGTTAAGAATCTCACGTATAATTAGATAATTAATGTTATTTGCTTTCGCATGAGATTTGTTTACAAGATGAGTGAGTGATTTAGGACGGAAATGGAAACTGAAGTTGAAATACATTATCACAATTCCTTTACTTTAAAGTCAACGACTTTTAAATCGCAGTTTCTCCTAATACTTTAATGATCTACAATAAACGTTTGCACCATCTAACGGCACTTTTTCTTCATAATTAAAGGGTTAATCAATATCAATTGTTTATTCTACATTATTTTTAGTCTATCTCTATCATCAAATAAAAACAATACTTTTAAAGCAATTACAAAAACCGTAATTTATCAGTTCATTTATTGAAACGCGTATTATTTGGAAACTGTTACATTCACTCTAGAAATAGCTCATTTGGTATGTTTCCATTGGAATAAAAGAATCCGTATTTAGAGCGATAAAATTAACAAAAATCAACTTGTCAATTTCAAACTGCGTTCTAATGTGTTATTTTACTAACGCGAAGTTTAGTTGATTGGATTGTAGAATTTAAATGATTGTATGAACTCTGTATTTGCTTCATCGCCATTTAATGAGTTGGATGAAAGAAATATTTGTTGGACTCGCATAGGTCTATCTCTCATTCCATTCCTACTATTACATTAAAAAAATACTCCATGTGAAGGATATGCAAATTTGCATAGTATTCCCAAACATATGCCTTTGCAACAACAGTTTCATTATTAGATGATTTCCTTGTGATTCATCCTCCCTTATTTAGGTGCTCGCTTTGGTAGGAAATCAGTGCTTCCAGGTATTTGTATAAAATGTACAAATTATTTGATAGTTTGAACCTTAAGTAAAACAGTTGATTCCTCTCATTATAAGAAAAAGTTTTTTCCAACCTGTTTCAATCCCATTTGAGCTGCAAACTAAGTGAAATAGAGCAGTGGTAATGACCTAGAAATGAATATTCTTCTCAAAATTTTGCTAAATGTCACCTGAAGTTTTAACTTAATTCTGTTCAATAAATTTTCCTTTGAAAATTAGTCAATATTGTAATAAAAATGAAAAATTATTACAAAAACAGAATGAACCTCACTATGGAACAAATATGTATGTTCTTAGAGTGGGCAAATTTGATGTCTAAGAAACAAACAAAGACTTTTGTGATACTGTAAGGTAAAGCATTGATATGAAAAGCTTTCTGTCACCGAGTTTAAATGAAATTACTCTTTCCATATGCATTAAGACTCCTGCAGTCTGTACTTATAGAAAGTAATTAACACACTGTTGGTCTCTCAAATCAAGATACACTAATGAGAGATCATTGGTGCTAATTTTTACCGAGATGTAAAAATAAGTTCCTTACATATTTATAAATAGTACCAGGAGGGAATGGATGATCTATGAAAAAATTGGTAAAAGTAGTTTGAACATTTTCAGAGGAAAAGTGATAAATGTTTGTTTCCCTGAAGCTTTATTTTCCATCAACAGTACACTTACCTCCTTGTTTTGCTGAGATGTCATATTTTTTACAGTAAGTTTTTCTTCCAGCAGATAATGGCATGTTATTGAACAATCAGGAAAAAATAACTTTTTCAGTTCTCATGCAGCAGGACCATGATAAAAATCTTTGGTTATGGGTATATTTGGTGATGCATTAAATGAATTAACTTTCATATTTTCCCCTTTGTTTATTCATGGTTATATTTTACCTCAATCCTTTGTAAAAAAAAACCCATGTGCAGTTAAAAGGTTATCCTTAAATCCAATTATCACATATGGAAATCTATAATACATTAAGATCTTTGCAATCCTTTGATTTGCTGATACAAAGATGCGAGGGTCAGGATGGAAGGGAATGTTATGATCTAATTTATATCACATGCACATTTAACAGGAAATGTATATCATATGATATGTTCTTTCATTCCAGAGTGCATTTAACCAGATAGAATAGTGAACTGAGATGTGTCTCACAGGAAAATACAATGTTGCTCTTGAGGTAGAATATAACAAATATGTAAATATAAACATTTCTAATGAAAAAGTTTTGGAGAAGAATGTATTAAGCAAATCACTGCATCTTCTATTTACAAATGCTATATCCCTGTTAGGAGAACAACAATTTCTCAATTGCATACATAGGTAACACGAGTCTTTTTCATATGACTGTTAATCACATTATCTTCAACAAATTTGCCACTTCTATGAGGTTCTTGCTAACAAAATGCAAGAAATGAAATGTTATAGACCAAAAGGAAGAAAAAATATTGTTTGAAATTCAGAGTTTGGAAATTTCTATAACTGCATTACTCTCTATTAATTACAATACTATTGATCATTGACAAATCATATGCTACGAATAAGCAGGAATTTATTCTACAACAATTTTGCCAATCAGGTCTTTTCTCTGAAGCTTCACATGGTAAACAGGAAAAAAGGTGCACCACACTTTTTCCAATTCAAACCTCCTTAAAATAGTACAATACATAATTTAAAAATAGAATAAATTTCATTCAACAGATTTTTTACTACCATTAAAAATATAAAGGAACCAATAGAGTTATCACCATGGAAAATAGGCATGATTATTTTTATCAGATCACTGCATTATTAGTACAATGAAACAGCAAGTAAAAATCACGGACCCAGTTAGAAATGCATTTTATTTGTAATACCGAACCTTAGACTTCTGAAAGAGATTAGGCATAAATCAAGTGTTTTTAAATACATAATTTCAAAGCATCCAGGTAAAAAAAGACAACAAATATGGTAACAGAACAAACACATTAAGCCAAGGACAATTAATTAAATGATCAACAGCATTAAAAATATGGAGTTATTAATGCTGTTACGCATTTTATATATAACAACATTTCATTACGAGGCATTACAGTTTGTCAATTCCAAAGATTTAAGTTACGATTAGCCATTCTATACCCCACAAATAGGGCCAGCTATTTATGGGATATTTTTAATAAAAAATAACAAGTCATGCTCTCTTTTTTTTACGGAAAAGAACAAAACTGCATAGGCAGCCAAGCATGCATCTTACGCAACTGCTTATTCAGAAGAATAAGATTTTCAGAGAAAATATGGAATTTTTAGGTACAATGATTTCCTACTGGGGGAAAAGCAAACCTTGTATGTACAAGTTTCAACTCAAGTGGTTTCCCTATATCTCATTTACATGCCACAGGTGGAGTCATTGAAATTACAATAGACATTAGGGATTAGAGGGGTAAGTTTTCCTAAAAGCAAATGCATCTATTAACAATCTAATATTGCATCAAAGGCAACTTTATTATACATAATCATCATTAAAATTTCTAACCACAAATCAACCAGTCTTACTTCTTGTTACTCACTCATTCCAATATTTGTAAAGTACTTCACTGCTGGAATCATTTACAATGTTTATAAGAATCATTCAGTTGATATGGTTCATTTTCATTTCTCTACATATATTTTGTATTTCACAGTTAGCCTACGGCACAGCTGCTACTGCTGTTTCTCATACAGGTCCATTGGCAGGGCTCTCGGTGGATGGCTGAGGTCTAATAAGATGAAAACAGACATAAAGATTATAGCTTTGAATGAGAGGAATGGAAAAGATATTACATAGCAATTTGATTCATTTTTATTGTGTAACATTTACATACAACTGAAATGTTTCCTAAGTTTTAAAAAGATAAACTTATAGAATGAATTTTCTATGTGGATCAATTAAGAGATGAGACCAATTGAGTTGTCAGTGGATGGAATAGCAACATTATTGCAGCAGGTTGACAGGAAAAAAGTGCCACGACCCAAATGTGTTACATCATGTTACTCAAACACTGGCAAATTAGCTTGCTCCCCTTCTTTTTGTATTATATATGAAAAGTTTGGGTGAGTGCATTGTACCAATATTGCGGAGAAGAGAGCATATGGTTCCAGGTCCTAAAAAAGTTGCATGTTATATGCTGATAAATGGTGCACTTAAAACTAAAACAATACCGCTCTGTTACTGAAGCAGGTACTCAGTAAATTTAACTTTCAAAGAGTACATTCTTGGACAGATATTTACCTTTCAAATCCATTTTTGTTTAGATAAATAAATTGTTGATAATAAATAAATTGATAAATAATTAAAGACACTTCTAGGTCAGTATAAAGTATATCCTCAATACAAGCTTTTCTCAATTTTTGGCAAAATAGTTATAATGTATTTAAAGGTTTTATTGCATATCTCAGTAATGCTGAATGTTTTCTTTTTGCATCTTTTAGCTATTGCTTTCATTTCAAGATTTACACAGGTATTGAACCCCCTTCAAGTTTTTCTGCACTGGATTTTTTCCTTAACTATTTGATTGGGTTTCATGGCCAAAAAAATCAAGTAAATTTTACTCAAAATATCATTTTTAAAATAATGCACATTTATGGGCTACATTAGCAATGGTGATAGCTAAGATAGAGGAGGAAACTTCCTAGTCTCAATCCTCTTTATACAAAGATGTTTTCATTTTCTTGATTTAATTTACTTACAAAACAGAAGCTTCAGCTGCCAAGGATCCCAATTTTCTTGCTGCTTCTGTTTGCTGAGAATCTTCGGATGTGGGGTTAGTGGGAAGGGAAGGAACGGAAGATTCAGGCAAGATGGTGGACTCATCAGCCAAATTAGGTTCAGCAGGATCTCCAGCTACAGTTGGAAATTGAGAGATACAGTTGCGATCCATTAACTCGATAAACCTAAAAATACACGTGAAAAAGAAGTTAATAATAATAGGATGAAAGAAAATATCAAACTAACATAAAAATACCTTACTTCGATAATATCAACATGAACTCTTTAAACCTTAAAACTTTATATCACCTAAACTTACCAGAGCTGCAAGTGAAAATTAATTCATATAAAATTTGGCAACATCAATGGATTTCAAGGTGTGGGGTTATATGTTCTTTGTTGGAGAGAGAGCATTTAACCCTTAGAGTGCCAACCAATTTCGTAGGAACTGTGCTAAAATTACCAAGGCATTTTTGCTGATTTTGCAGTAGTTTAGGAAAAAAAATTATGAATAGCAAATAAATGAAGTTACATATTCAAAAACTTAAGGAAAACTTTATTAAATTTGTTTCAATCTTTGATATATATTGTTTGCTGATTGGGTCGGCATTATAACATCTAATAGTGACACAGCTCAAGGAGCATGATAGCGCTCCCGGCACTTTTGGCGAAAGACGGGAAGAGCGTGATCACGCTCCCCGGCACTCTTAAGGGTTAATGAAGAAAATTTAACCAACATAACAAAACAATGTGAAAATTTGTATATTCTTGTATACTCATGCAATATTATCTGAAACAGCTCAATACCACTTCTCCATTAGAAAAAACAAATTATGACTTTTTAATCATAAAAAATAGTTTAAAATAAAGAGTTTTAAGCAATGAAAGTGTCTCAGTTATAAAATATTAGAGCAAATGAGAAGCAATATGAAGTGCACTGAAGTGAAATTTTTGAGTATAATAAAATTTTGCAGAATCAAGATGGCACGGCAATGAGTTACATTTGCAATGTGTGCAAATTGTGCTAGGAAGTTGATCAGAATATGAAACACAGGTAAATGATTCTGCCATAAAAATCACTAGAGTATGGAAATAACAATCCCTCATAAAATAATGTAAGAATAAATAATGATACTTTGATACAATGCCCACAATTGTCATAAAAACATCATTGCCTCATGCCTCCGGAGAGTCATCACAAGCAGCTTGTGCAGAATAACTCAAAGTTTACAATAATTTCAAACCTCTAAAAATCTTAATTATGGACCATTCATCTTACCATCATCAAATATAAAAATGTAAATTTAAATACCTCTCAAAATTACCTATCTAAAAGAATTCACAAAACAGGAGCATGATAAACAATCTTT
Source organism: Ladona fulva (assembly GCA_000376725.2). NCBI lineage: Eukaryota > Metazoa > Arthropoda > Insecta > Odonata > Libellulidae > Ladona > Ladona fulva. Next base: position 778,361 of record KZ308284.1, on the reverse strand, counting down.
CTTTGGTATAGTTACATTACTCTCTCTTGGAAAGTGTATTTTAGATACAAAAACACTGTATTTGCATAAATCATAAAGAAACCCAATTCTAAGACAACTACCCTGGAACAACTCTCTGGAGCTCCGCAATAGAAAGATATTAATTTTGATTAATAATTACTAATAGTTATAAATAATTAAATACTTAAGAATTCAGTTTATCAACACTTGATCTCTATAATTGAAAGAAAACAAAACATGTTAGTAATGTTTCCCAGAATCGAATATACCAACATTGTTGCAGTTTATACCACTAAGGTGTTGATGCTTTATATAATCCCCTTTAGGTAAACTGTCATGCAAACATTTTGTGAATTGAGATAATATTGATGAAGCTTTAACTCAAAAAAATAGTAACGTATGTACCTACACTAGTAAATGTAATCAACTGTTGGATTATGCAATCCAACTGAGGATTTTGCTTCCAACTGTAAGACAGACCCATTTTTCTTCAGAAGTTTGTGAGGGAAAAAACAATGATTTTAGATTTGTGCAAATACAGTATGTGGCATTATGATAAACATCTTTTATGAATCTAATGCCCAACAACAGTTGAAGGAACTATAGTTTATGCATACCACTTTGGTGGTATTAATATTTAAGTTCTAAAATAGTTGAGTGGTTAGTCCTCAGTAATCACAATAATACAGTGATCAAGCTAAATAAAAACATTTTAATAGAGCAGTACAATCACTTTGAGAGGTGACCTGAATAGAAATGGTTAAACCATATAACAAGTATCACACAAAATTTGAGCTAGTGGGATAAAAACATTTCAAACTTGAATCAACTTTGAATTTGCAATTAAGTCACTACAGTTTTTTTCATTCAGACTCAAATCAATGAATCAAAGTAACCAAATGTCACTTCAAATTAGTTGCAAGTATTTTTTTTCACTATGAACAATGTAGCAGTGAGGTGAGGTGAGATTATAAACCTATCAGTATGGTACCACAAAAATGAAGGAATCTTATCCATTATACTTTGATAACTTAAGTGAGAAAGAAGTGAATGAAGAAAAGATATCATATGGATCAGAGAAAAATTACAAATTATTACTAAACTGTGTGATCAAAAATACTAAAAATATAAAAAGCTGATTAGAAATGAAATGTTTCGGTTGATTTTTGCTTATGCTGCTAACAAACAGTATAATGGAAATGTATGAACCAACACTGAAAAATCCAGAAAAAATTTCCGATTTTACTAATATTATGATTGAAAATACCACCTATGTCTCTATGAAAATTCTTCAACTTATTTCAAAATGAATCTTGGCATATACCTCTGGGTAAGATTTTTTGACAATTCCTCTTGAAAATTTATATTTGATCCACCGAGGCTTGGATTGGCATTGTCATCTGAGCCAGTCAATAACATCCTAAAAGAGAAACAGTGTGGTACTTACAATACTAAACCTGAGAATAAACACATCTGAAAGCCAATCAATTTAGCTCTGTAGATTTTAAGAGAGTTAATAACATCCACAGCATAAGCAAAAATAAAGGATTACACAAATCCATGATTCAAGTAAGTATTTATCTATTATTAAACGGTACCATTACAAACAAATACCAATTGCAAAAATAATTTTCTTTTGTAAAGGTATATTGGTTTCAGCAAATAAAGAACTATAAGCAATAGTGATATCAAAGAACATTAATGATGCTCCCAGATTGAGTTAAATTAGCATTGAAACAATGTTGTTCAGTTACAGTTAACAAATGAGACATCAATGACAATCAATAGTGTCCAAATAAATTGAGTAAAGCTCGATAATTGGTATATTTTAAGCAGTCAGCAGAAATTTTTATGTTGTAATACAGCAAAAGCATATATTTGCGTTAGCATTAGCATAATCTGAAATTGAATGATACTCAAAGAAAATTCTTCCGCTGAAAGAATCCCTAATTGCATTTGTGTTACAGCTTCACAAACAAAAACATAAAAATGCATTAAAATTGTTAAAAACTGAGAACAATAAAAGCTCATCATCATTCCCATTCTGTGAATCAGCAACAAGCAACAAAAAATTATGTACAATTAAATTCAATTACAATTCTTGAAATAAATACGGTAAACTGGATAGTACAACTTCCACCAAATTCAAGTTCAATTGCTGTGGCCTAAGCTAAAGGTCAGTTTTAATTCTCTTTTCAAAATAACATAATTGTAGGCAGTGAATTCTTGTTTTATTAAAAAAAAAACCTAAGTCAAAATACCCAACATAATTATTACCTTTCATTTTAAAGTAGTCGGTAGAAATTAGAGAAAATTAAAAATATTGCAACTTGCTTGAGCTTTTTCAAGAAATCAGGTGAGAACTATTTCTTACTCGGATAAAAACTCTATCCATCATGGCCAGGGAAAAATATAGGAATACTACAGTAACTCAGGCACACTAACCAATGGGTTACCAATGACTGACATACTAGAATACTAATTCCTATTTTTGAAAAAGAACATTTCATTTCATTGAGAACCATTAAAGACAATTGTTTAAAATGCAACCAATGGAAAGGTAAAACAGTTAAAAAATTAACAATTAAAGAGGCCTTTACAATTCCATTATACACAAAAAGAAACCTTAGGATGGATATCTAACAATAAGAGAAGACTATTATCCAGCTCTTATCAATTTGATCATCACTGAAAATGGTCATTGGCATTAGAAGTAATTGCACTGTTATTAATTTTTCAGAGGAAACATTAAGTTATGGAAGGAGGATATTATTCCCTTGATCACTGAAATTCTCTCCCTAGTACTAAAAACACCTGACAATCAAAAGCCTACTGGTTCCTTGGATAGAACTGTTATATCAGTCAAAATTGAGGTTAAGGTTCTCTAATAATTTTTTTAAAAGAAATAGTCCAAACTATACCCAAGGCCATTACCCTTAAGGGATCACACACTGTCTGAAAGACTGGATGACTCCAACAATAACAAAACCATTTTTATCACCATGCCTCATCTGAGTTTAAATACACCTTATCTGTATTAGGTAGACGGTTAGGCGTAAGAAGAGACTTGATAGTCTCAATCTTGCCTGAATAAAGTTGCATTATTACTGTTATATATTATAGGACGAAGTATGAGGACTGTCTGAACAATGGCTGATTCACTACAATTTTTCTGCCAACATCTTGAAAACTTTTTGTGAACAGTTCTGCACTGTCTAGAAGATAAGGATCACATGCTGCTCTCATGAATTTCTCTATGATTTTAATGTACATAAATATTTACTGTGTACTTGTCTTCACATTTATTTGAAAAAGAGGCTTCTGGCTCAAAGATTTTTTTAGTGAGTACATATTCACAGCTTATGTAAATTGCATAGGTGTGAAATTGAGTTGTGCATTGAAAAAGATGTAGAAAATCACATAAAAAATTATGTGATTATGTAAATACCACATATAATTATTACATTTACATTCTTTACTGTTAGTTGGAAATTTTTACCATAAAAATGATAAAAAAGTATTTTAATACACATACTTTCCATGACATTTTAATAAATTAGACCAAGTGCAACCTTAACATCACTATATTCCCAGGGACCTCTTAAGNCAATCAAGAGAAATGCCTTCACTTCCTCCAACTTGGTTTGGTTGCAACATCTCAGACTCCCCCTCTGTCATTCCCTCTCCAATGGGCTTAGGCACTCGCTGAGATTGTGTAGGTATCACATTAGAGTCCTCTCGACATACATCTGCAAATGAAGAAGCCAAATGTTATCTTTCTACATGACATACTATAGCAAATGGATCATGGCTATGAGATTCCACTTCCAAAGATGTATACAATTAAGAAGGTAGTACACACATTTTTCTTGAAATATCAATGATAATGTTTTTGAGAAGGTAATTAAATACAGTTAAAATTAATAATTAAGGAATTAGCATAGTCTTTTCTTCTGCACAAAACTAAATCCATGGCATGAAATTCACGTGCATGATTAACTTTTGAACATAAGTTGGCAACAACTTAAAGAATTTAATGTGCAAGAATGTGGAAGTAAAACTCACCAAAATTTCAAACCTACACTTAAAGTAACCTACTTCTTGTGACATGCTTTAACTGAGTTTATTTAAATAAAAAAAAGGCTCAACATATGAGGAAATTTCAAACTAAATAGCCGGAACTAGAGTATTACAATTCCACAATTTTGACACCAGAATTCCTTACATAAACATCTACTCATAAGGGGAAAAAATACAAGGTTCAAAACTAAAAAAATCAATCTGAGATTTTTCAGAAAACAGTTAACAGCAGTACTTATGCATTCAGTATGGAGTTACTGGTGCAACTCAAAAATTAAGCCTGTAAAGCATGTTGCTGAATTCATTTGATATACAATTCATAAGTTTGTTAAATAAAACGTAATGACATAATGTCATAACAGTACAACTTCCATGCATGAAAATAATCAATATCTTGTTAAGCAATACCAAAGATCTAATGCAAAACTTTAAATCTCTGGGTATAAGATACCTGGTGTAATACTCACCCCCTGAATGCTATTCTCAGTTGTCTAATTTTCAGGGAAAAAGATACTTATTTACTAATATTATGATTGAAAATACCACCTATGTCTCTATGAAAATTCTTCAACTTATTTCAAAATGAATCTTGGCATATACCTCTGGGTAAGATTTTTTGACAATTCCTCTTGAAAATTTATATTTGATCCACCGAGGCTTGGATTGGCATTGTCATCTGAGCCAGTCAATAACATCCTAAAAGAGAAACAGTGTGGTACTTACAATACTAAACCTGAGAATAAACACATCTGAAAGCCAATCAATTTAGCTCTGTAGATTTTAAGAGAGTTAATAACATCCACAGCATAAGCAAAAATAAAGGATTACACAAATCCATGATTCAAGTAAGTATTTATCTATTATTAAACGGTACCATTACAAACAAATACCAATTGCAAAAATAATTTTCTTTTGTAAAGGTATATTGGTTTCAGCAAATAAAGAACTATAAGCAATAGTGATATCAAAGAACATTAATGATGCTCCCAGATTGAGTTAAATTAGCATTGAAACAATGTTGTTCAGTTACAGTTAACAAATGAGACATCAATGACAATCAATAGTGTCCAAATAAATTGAGTAAAGCTTGATAATTGGTATATTTTAAGCAGTCAGCAGAAATTTTTATGTTGTAATACAGCAAAAGCATATATTTGCGTTAGCATTAGCATAATCTGAAATTGAATGATACTCAAAGAAAATTCTTCCGCTGAAAGAATCCCTAATTGCATTTGTGTTACAGCTTCACAAACAAAAACATAAAAATGCATTAAAATTGTTAAAAACTGAGAACAATAAAAGCTCATCATCATTCCCATTCTGTGAATCAGCAACAAGCAACAAAAAATTATGTACAATTAAATTCAATTACAATTCTTGAAATAATCCACCAAATTCAAGTTCAATTGCTGTAGCCTAAGCTAAAGGTCAGTTTTAATTCTTTTTAAAAAATAATGTAATTGTAGGCAGTGAATTCTTGTTTTATTCAAAAAAACCTAAGTCAAAATACCCAACATAATTATTACCTTTCATTTTAAAGTAGTTGGTAGAAATTAGAGAAAATTAAAAATATTGCAACTTGCTTGAGCTTTTTCAAGAAATCAGGTGAGAACTATTTCTTACTCGGATAAAAACTCTATCCATCATGGCCAGGGAAAAATATAGGAATACTACAGTAACTCAGGCACACTAACCAATGGGTTACCAATGACTGACATACTAGAATACTAATTCCCATTTTTGAAAAAGAACATTTCATTTCATTGAGAACCATTAAAGACAATTGTTTAAAATGCAACCAATGGAAAGGTAAAACAGTTAAAAAATTAACAATTAAAGAGGCCTTTACAATTCCATT
>KZ308284.1:756200-769716 GCA_000376725.2 Ladona fulva | reverse complement strand
AGGATTTCATTTGAGATAGATTATAAATTTCAGGAGACAGAGCATTTTGAAAAAGTAAATGATAATACATTGAATAATATACATTGAATAAAAAAATTATATTACTCAAAGTGTAACTTAATGAAATATGACCTACTTAGAATGTTTTGAAAAACCTGATATCTACTGCCTATTCTTGCAATTTTGAAAGTCTTTCATTCATCACAAAATTATAATAAGTTAGATTTCATATGGTTTTCTACAGAGGTCAAGTGAAATCAAATGGTAAAAGAATTAGTAGAATAGAATATTGATAATACTTTTTGGATTTGTCTTTCAAACAACAAATTTATAATAACAAATAGAAATTAAAACAAAGTACAATCATCCAAAATATTTGTGTAAAAGCTCTATTCCTCATATAAAAAGACTCCTAATGAATTAAACTGAATTTAATTTACCCCTAAATAACACTGTAAAATCACTGAAGAGAACATTGATTACAAACATTGAAATTACCAACAACTTTCACTGACCAAATTTATCCCTATTTATTGGATCGATATTTTATAACTACTTGATGACTAATCTGAAAGTCTTATAAAAAAGATCAAATAAAATCAAAATGAGGGTGAGTGATCCACAAAACAGTTTGTCTCCTCATCAAATCAGTGATGAAAATCAATTCAGCAACTTATTCTCCTTTTGTTCACTTACCTTGATGAATCAACAACATACAAAATCCTCATCAAACCATCATAAAATTAAGCTTATTATTTTACATCCATTTGAACTTGAATGCATCGGTTTTTCAGATAAGGAAATATTATTAACATTAGAAGATCTTTAAAGAATATGTTTTCATTGCATTACTAGTCTATGTGGGAAAGGTATGAAGAGAAACTAACCTATCATCTGGCCCAGTTGAATTGCAATCTGACACACTAAAAGAAGTAGCTGGAACAAGTGAAACTGGAACCCAATCAAGAGAAATGCCTTCACTTCCTCCAACTTGGTTTGGTTGCAACATCTCAGACTCCCCCTCTGTCATTCCCTCTCCAATGGGCTTAGGCACTCGCTGAGATTGTGTAGGTATCACATTAGAGTCCTCTCGACATACATCTGCAAATGAAGAAGCCAAATGTTATCTTTCTACATGACACACTATGGCTATGAGATTCCACTTCCAAAGGTGTACACAATTAAGAAGGTAGTACACACATTTTTCTTGAAATATCAATGATAATGTTTTTGAGAAGGTAATTCTGCTTTAAAATTATGAAGGTAATAAGTCTTCTGAGACATACAATGAGTTAATCTAAAACAATTTTTTTTCTCTTTCACAAGAATAATTAATACGAGTAATTTTAATTTTAAACACCAGAAAAACTTGCCAACTGAAATTTGTTTCTGCATTATTCTTATAAAGACTTTTTGATTAAAATTTGCAACTTGCTTACATTTAAGAGCTGTTTCCAAAACCTTTTTTGCAGCACTACATGAGATAATGAACAATGCTTAAAAGGGAAATGAACAAATTTTAATTGAAAACTTTCATGGAAACCAGAAGATCGACTATTATACAAAAGCAGACATACCTTATGGTACAGAGGCTGTTCAGCAGGAGATTTTCATATACTACTTCTAATTGATACCCAGCAAGCTGCCTTTCAACATGTGGCAAAGGGTTTAAACACCAAGCACTCATTTTTTACTATTTTTGATCGTTTACCAAGATGCATCACCGAATTTTCTAACTGTATATAAGTAAGTTAATCAAATTTTGGTGCTACTGGACAGCCGGGCAAATTTCCCTCTAATGATAAGGATGTACATCTTTCACCTAAGGATAACATGCAATCAACTAGGATATGGCTGCCTAACTGGTGGGATGTGTTCCAATAGTAAGACTTATGAGCCTGCAAGGTGGGATGTCATTTGTTTTATTCATTTTGCTATATATTTTCTAATATTGTGCTTAATTGTAAACAAATCTTTCCATAGTTTCAGTGCCACTGTACACCAAACTAAGTATTAGTAAAATATTTAATTAGATCGATCGATAAATTGAACTCAATGCACATGGATGGTCTAGGTGTCTTGAAGACTTGGATCCATAAAGGTTAATAAATACTGAGCATAGGTATCAATGAGACCCTATGATTAGAAAATCTTAAACCAAAATGTGAAATTGAAAGTTACCTTTCTCCAAATCTTCACTACTTGGCATGGTCTCCATGTTTTTGTTCCTATCCTTTGGCTCTTCTTCAGAGGACATGCCAAAGTTAGCTTCAAAATTTGCAAATCCTCCAACAGCACCCAAACCTGCAGCACTGCTGAAATCAGCCCAACCAGTGTCATCCTGGGAGTTTAACATCCCAGAAGGGGCTATGGAAGCTATTTGCGAAGCACCCAGAATGGTGGAAGAATCTCCCCAAGGGTTAGGGGCCTCATCCATTGCAACTGGAGCTAAACCTAGATTTGAAGATGGATCCATGGTTGCCCAGGCTGCAAAGCAATTTCTTTCTTTAAATAAGGAAAACATAAAAGTATAAGAAAAGGAAACAAGAGCTTAAGTAACACAATAAAGAATCAACTATTTCTAAATTGAAGAATAGTTTTTGTGGTAAATGATGCATGCAATATCATTAACCTGCAAAAATCTACAGAAAATGAATCTTTAACATTTAATGAAGCCATGAGCTACCAACATTTTAATGGTGAAGCCAATAATATATCTTAAATATTCTATATAGTATAACAAATAAACTTTCCTCAAATTTGACTAAAGTCACTGCAAATTTGCAATGATGAGAATAAGAAACTGAAATTGTTCCTTTCTGATAAAAATTTTATTGGTCAGGCAAATGCACTTCAAGCAGTAAGATATATCAATAATGAATTTAAGAAATCATCAAATAACTTATTATATTACTTAGGATATAAATATCCGTAAACATGATTAAAAAGTTTTTGCTAAGCTGTAAAAATTTTGAAAAGATTACCCATCTTCAAAAGGTTAAAAATATTGCCATAGTTCCTCCAATCTAAGAAAAATTTTGGAAAACACTCGATAACAGGCATCATTTAGTTACAATATTGAACACATTTGATAAAAACAAAATTTGGAATGGTAAACAATGAATATTAGTATTTCACTGCCAGTTATCTCATGTAAAACAAGTTTTGCAAGGGTGATTTAAATTATATGATTAATAATATATTTGTCATAAATCAATGACAAAAAGAGTACTTATTTAAAATTGATTAATGAATTAACCAACCACTTAAACATAAAAACCAATAGTTAAAAGTAACGATATACTTACGATCAGTTGAATCAACTTCCATTTGAATGTGTTTCCTCCTCAGTCTCCTATCTCTATCCTCATCCTCATCTTCATCTGAACTTCCTCCCCTCTCTTTCCTATTGCCTCCATTACCAGAATGTTTATCTCTGAAATAATTATAGCAAGTAGCTTTAGAAAACATAAGGATGACAGAAAACGAAGAAATCCCATCAACACATTTCACAAAACAAGCACAGGATTTGATTTTATAGACAGAACTTAATTTCACAAAGGAAGAGACAATATTGCATCTGAGTTAATTCTTCAATATGATTCTAATTATTTCCTAACTATCTGGATGTTCTGCAGCTGACTTTAACAGCAACATGAAAATCAGTTACATCATGCAGCCCTTAATAGAAATTTTTATTTGACAGCAAAATAATAATGAAACTTTGAATCAAGAAAGTTGTTATTCATACAGTTCTGATTCATGTTAAAATTTTTCATCGGCGTAAGCTTTTTCATTCCATCCGCTAACAAAAAAAATTGGCAACAAAAAGGTGTACGTCATCCTTACTTTAATGTAGTGCTGCCATAATACATTTTTAAAATGAGTTTACTAAACTAAGTTTTTAGTCCCAATAAAATATTTACCCTGTTCTAACTTGTTCTCATTTGCTAACATAAATCATCTCAAGTTGTATCAACAAAGAACTCCATCTATTTCACAACGTTAAAGAAACATCTTATTCTAAATTCTTAGACAATTGATTATTAAGACTTGTGAAAGCTCAATTTCCTCTTTATGACAAAGAATAGTTTTGATACAAAAATCATACATCACCTGCAGTATTGTAAGACACTATTAATGCAATTATTACATAAACATAAAAATGTCTTAAAAAGCTCTCTTCGGATTAACAAGAAGCACAAACCAGCACAGGTTGCTGATTGATTGAATAAAGAAACACACATGGCTAGCAATAATTTCTACAGAAATCAAATAAAACACTATGGGTATTCACTATGGACTGCCACAATATCGCACATCTTCAATAATCAAACATTCAATGCAAACACAGAGTGCAAAACATAGCACAAACATGAACAATCTAATTTTCACCTCAAGCTATTGCGTATTTAAAAAAATTCAGCAAAGGTAAACAAGATAACTTATTCAATGATATAAAAGTCTTTGCTCTATGGGACACACTTCTAAACTCAAAAAAGCAATGCCTATTCAAGCATTACTTTTTTGATCATAATGAGAAATTTATTACCCTGAACTAATATGAATTAATTACAAGTATTATAACCCAATGATTATAGCTTATTATAAATTATATTGTATTTACTGAAATATAAGACATGCATTGTTTCCAAAATTAAGCTCAGAAAACTGTGGGGTTGCCTTATACTTGCGAAAAAGTTTTTCATAAAATAAAAGCAATTATCGCTAGCATACCATCCAGTATTCATGCTCTTATAGCCTGTATAGTTAATAAATACAAATACTTGACATTTTTTAATGCATTTTTAAAGAAATGAGAGTACCGTGTATAGAAAATACATTCATTTTTAATTTTATAGAAAATTTTACTCTGAACTTGGTTACAGTAATAAATAATGGAAATTGATAACCATAGATCATTTAATCAAATCAAATAGAAACTAATCTTATGGAAATTTAACAGTATTTTATTTCAAATCTAAATTCCACATTTAAATAATTTAAAATATCACAAGAAAAAATCAAGACTAATTGACAAGGAAACTATTGGTTTCATCAGATGGACTGATTGTTTTATTCTGCAAAGGGTCTTAGTCTTCAGAGATGGACTATCTTGCACAGAAGCTCCGCCAAGATTCTAATGAGAAGCTGATAGAGTCAATGGCATGTAATATAACTTTAATATAAACTCTTGTTTTAGGTCAGATTGAAAATGCTGGCGCATTTCAATTTGCCAGGGAATACCACCATTTATAAGAAAGGAGCAAAATCAGTTATCAGTACAGCAGCAAGAAATGTAGAATTATAAATTACAGTAATGCTAGCTTCACAAGCTGAAGAAGTAAACAACCTTAGTTAGTGGTTTAAAAACGGTTAACCTTCCAAAAGAGAAAATTCTTGGAGAATTCTTCAGAAAAATCTCCAAAGAGACTTTCCAACATATTCCATGACCAGTCACCCACGGACACTTCCAGTGTAGCAACTGGAAACCTTTTATCTTAAACCTAGACAACAGTTTGAACAGGAATTTTTGTGTCCTAGGAAGGCACTCCTTGACTTTAAAATAGCACATCTAAATGGGGAAATACTCCTTTAAAAAGGATAATTTAATGTGAGTTTCCTCTAATTATCTACTCTTAAAATAAAGAAAAGCATAAACAATGTTAAGTAAAATTTCCTAGTAAAATTAAGGGATCATTTTAATTCTTAAACCATGTAGTAGACTACGGAAACAAACTTAGGACTGCTGATCTACAGCATGCTAATTTTTTGAGAGAAATTATTATTGAATTTCACATCTAAGCATTTTAATGTATAACTGTACATCACTTTGCCTTAAGAACACCAAGACAAAAAGCTTAAAGCAAAGGCTTGAAATGAGACAAAATAGATCATTTGAGAAAAAAATTATCCCACAAAAGGTACGAAAAATGGACTTCTGAAATAAACAGGTGTGACCAGCCTTGATATAATTCAAGTATGCAATTCAAAGTAACACACTGAGAAATGACATGCTCAAACATTGTAAGGCTTCAAATTTATACACGAAAAAGAAACTAAATTCTCTGAATAATCTACAAGAAAAGCTTTGAGTGCCAAAAACAGGAAAGACAAAAGACTAGTAACAAAACAAGATGGCTTAAACTATCCACATCACAACAGTGTTCTAAAACATTCTAAAACCATTTATCACTATGACAATGAGAATTCTTCAAAATGTTTACGATGATGATGATTAAAGAAACAGAAAATTCAAAGACAAAAAGGGCCTTGAGCCATAAGATTCTATGATGAATGCAATGTAGTGAGAAAAAAATTTCCCACCTTGGAAGTATTGACTGATATCAGAATTTGATGAAATTAAGAAAGAGTAAACAGATGAAATGTGACTGAGATGAAACACGCAAGAAGATAGTAAAAAGACAGTGAGAAAAATAACAAATCTTCAAAATAAATACCTGTAGTTATTCTGGTAGATGGAAGTCATAGACCAACTATAATTTCAATTAAGGAAGAAAAGTTAAGATGACTTGATTAAATTTTACAAGGATTTTTCACTGGTAGTTGTGTTCAATAAAATAACTATCAATGTTGTACTAAGCAACAGAGGACATCATCATCATAAATTATTTTAACATTGAATAAAGCACACAAAATATGCATTCATTCCACTTTCACTAGTTTTTTAAAGGTTATTTTGAGATTTAGACTCTGGTCAAGCCCTTTCACTTCTATAACACTATTAAAACAAGGAGTAGTGCATGCTGGAAAAAATCTAGGTTTACAGAAAGATTTATCTAATTTTCTCCAGTACTACTATTGCAAATGAAAATTAAGATGCGTAGTTAAAAATACTCTTTGGTTTTCAAGATCAGTAGGTTACATACATTTGAGGAGAAAGAAAATTTAACTAATCTTACTCTATCAACTTTTTTCAGTCACTGCTTTGCTGGTACACCTATCTTTTTTAAAGGCCTCAAAATAGTTTTAACTTGTGCCCCTTTTATGAAGAAGCTCTTTAGTTTCCCCTTAGATTAGTTACATTGTATAATTTTTTAAATAGATTTGAGTGTGTAGCAATAAAAAATCGTTCGTAACACAAGATTTTCTTTTCTTGATCCGAGAAGGAGAAAAAATATTGCTTCACCATTTCAATTTTAAACAAACCTTTCAAAATATAACTAACAAGTTAAACCCCCAATATTGAGTGAAATTACTTAGGAACCATACATTGAGTTGGAAGTTAACACGAGTTAAGTTCTCAAGAATGCTTACCAATGGTTAAAAAGAGGGCAACCAGTTTTGAAAAAGAATGGTCAGAAGGTCTTGAAGTAGTGATCTAGAGTAGAGGTCTGCATGAGCTGTGGCCTGGTTCCCGTATTTGGCCAAGCCCAGCCTTATGGTATGGATAAATACAGCTTCTCTTTGGGTTCAGGCCATGATTGAATCTTAGATAGGGGCCCTACTATGAACTGTACTAAATACATAATATGATCAGGTCTTTCATGTTTCAAAAACAAAACATTACCCATTCTTGGATTTTCTAAACAAGATAAATGTGATTTCCCCACCTAGAAACAAATCAACAAAGATGACTAGTAATATAACACACTGAAATCTACTGAAACTAGGACTGAATACAATGTGATCAATTGGTTTGGGTTAACTTATGAATTGCCTGGGCCAGACTCAAACAAGAAATGTCTGTTATGAGGACCTCTAATCTAGGGTAAACAAAAAAAATCAAGAGAAAGTAAGCAATATGAAAGGAGAGAGATGATACCAATTCTTTGGCAATTAATTACTTAAGAGGGGTCGAGGACTCCGTGCATCTTAAAATCGTACAATATTTATGAAGGATATGAATCTAATACAAAACCTTCAGTTTACTTTCTATAGCATAAAATTTTGGTTGGTTAACTTCTGAAAATTAATCTTTTGGGGAAAGAAGTAGCTAAAATTGAAAAAGCATGGTTTAACTCACATACTCTTGACCACTCATCTGGTTATCCCGAGTTAACTCGTCATACATGAGCATGACTGCAGTGGATACTCCAAGATAACTTGTCAAAGGTTTTTCTGGGCCATTTGCCTTGGGTGCTCCAAATTATTTTGTCCAGTGTTTAGTCTACGTCTGATTTTGCTGACATAGCTCCACAATCAACTCATGTGTAATGGATTCTTGATAGCTTTTTGAAGATTTCGATTTCAGATATTTATTACCAGAAAATTTTCTAATACATGTGGCTGTACCCACATTTATTGGTTATGTGCAGCTTCTTATTTTATTACAGGCAACCACCTCATAGTTGCCTTGGCGCTTTCAAATATACCAAAATTTGAGCAGACACATTTATGGAAATCTTTACCATGAAGTTCTGGCAGCAGAATGTGGAGGAAACCATGTTTTTTGGTACCCTGCAGCGTTGCATTTTATTATAAGACAACCTCTTCCATGTTGGAGAGAAAATTTCAGTTTTACTCTAGTCCTTGAGCAGTGTAGTTGGTGGTGCAACTATTTGTGTGACATATATGTTGTATTGTCCTAGGCTTGACAGCCACCTACCTAAGGAATATACTCTTAACTTGGATAATTGGTATACAAGCCCAAGTCTAGTGGACTAGCTAAATGTAAGACAGATTGATGCTGTTGGAACAATGTGTTCAAATCAGTAAGTTTCCTGAGATTGTAAAATCAGTGAGACTGCAGAAAGGCAACATTTTGGCAGCTTTCTGAGGCAAGCAGATGGCGACAAAATGAAAGACAAGGATGTCATCATGGTGAGCACTTATCACAGAACTGAAATGTGTTTAGTAGAGAAAAGGGGTACAATTGTGACAAAATTGTGTGCCATACAGGATTGTAACATCAATATGGGCAGAGTTGTCAAATGCGATGGGCTTATGAACGTGTACAAGATCACACGTAATTATCCCAAGAAATATCTTGCATAGGTTCAGAGAATAGGACTCATAGAAAAGGTACTTGCTAGCTAAGCTAATACAAGAATTGCATAATAGACAATACTGAGCAGTTCTGAATGACCTATTATTTTCCTATTTCTTACTAAGATACTGACATAATGAGAGACAGGATAATTACAGACTAGTAAGCAAGACTGGATAAATTTACACAAAAGGTAGTGCAGATATCTTTTTAAAACTGGCTGCCATTTTAACCTTTAGCATGAGTTACTGATTCTATTCATGAAATTTTCATAATTTAACAGGTAAGAAATATGATATGATGTTTCTGCAGGGGAAGATCAAAGGAGAGGATATTTACGCTATCCCCTTATGACTTTGTTGGACCAGAAATTTTCCTAACTTATGAATTGAAGTTTTAATTAAAAGCTGAGAAGTTTCCACAATTGCTACACATGTACTAAATTTATCATGACAATGTTATCACTATGTTATTATGAATAAAAGCATTAAGACTACTGTTACTTTAAGATGAGAGTATAAAGAAAAGATCTTAAATAGCCCTCCCTCAGGCAAGTATTTTCAAGTGCAACTTGGTTTTCCTTGGAATTGCTAGTTCAGTTTTTATCAACTCTGAACTCAAGTATCCACAACAAAAAATCCAACACTAGATTCACACTTGGATTTTTGAATATCAATCATATTTAGATCTATTTTCATAAGATTTTTAAAGGAAATACCTTGTATCCAAGTCCAGTCTTTGCTGCATGAACCCCCTACCTCCCCTAATAAAGCTTCCTCCGTCATCGTCATATTCATCCTCATCATCTTCCTCAGCTTCTTCTGGGTCGCTTCCGTCCAAGGATGAGCATGAGGAAGATGCATGCATCTTTTCAGCACACAGCCTCTTGAAGAGCTCCGTTTGCCTGGTAAGATCATCCTCAGTCATGTTGTACGACATACTTGGCACGTTGTCAACGGCATCACTTTACATTAAGGGGGGGACAAAGACCGACGGGGTAACACTGCATTATCTATCTACAGATTTTCTGTACTTTCTTAACATTCCAATGGACAGGTCAGGATCTCCCACTTTAGCTTGTGTACATAATGCATGTCAAAAACAACACATTTTGCAGGACAAAAGATAAAAATTAAAGGGAGAAGGGAAATTATAGAAGCTGCAACAACTAATATATAGCAATAGCTTTGATTGATTTAGTAAAAGAAGCACTGATCTAAGACAGCATTTTCAGATTCTATTTTTTTGATAAGCTAGGAGAACACAGCAGTAACTTTCAACTACTCCAAGAATAAAGTTCTTGTAGCATAGCATTAAAGGTAAGGCATTTATAAGAAAAGGAAGGATTTTCATGGAAGATCCTGATCTAATATTTGAAAATAATGCTTGAAAACTATGGAAAGAGGAAAAATTCTACAAATTGAAAGATTGTCATTTGCTACGAGTAAATTCAAACAGCAAGTTAAAGGGTTACTTAACCAGCTTGGTATTGGCTCAGGGTGAACATCATAAAGTCAGGGTGTTTAAATTGAATTTACGTGAAACCCCATTTATCTTAAAAAAATTGGGCTGGGAATTACTCACAAACAACTTATACATACACTCATAACATGGAATAATTACTTTTTATGATCTAAAACTTATAAAAAAAACACTTGACATAAAACATAAGGATTGCAAAGTAAATTTTTAGAAAGCAAGAATGTAATCACACAAGGAGGAATCATGTAAGACTGGAAATTTTTAATTGGTTCTGAAAAAGTGGAGTGATTGGCAAGTGGTCTTGGGATAAATGGTGTGTCAGCAGTGGTATAAACATAGTTTACCTCTTGCAACCACTTTCATTGTTGGTTGAATCATGCCTAAATAAGAGGTCCTACCATCAGGTATCACAGACATTTTATCCCAGGAGGGTAAAAATAAACAAAATTTGGAGACCATTCACAGTACAGTTTAGTGAAAGCACTATCCTCTAGACTCAAGTTTACTAATTGGCAGGAAATTGTGAAAAATGAGTTGAAAATTAGGGCTATGGATTAGAGTAACAGATTTTGTGACAGGATTTAGACTGTTCAAGAGCATAATGAAGGGAAAGCAGAGGCATAACCAATGAATCTCTAATTAATCTTATTAATCAATTTTTGGTATGAACACCTAACAATCAATGCTGGTATATTCTGTCAACTTCTTAGAGAGCAGAACTTAACAGGATACAACAGCATCAGATGAACACACTGATTTAAGAAGTTCCTTTTATTGACACAAATATACAACTGCTTTGGCTAATGAAAAATTTGTAAATCCACACCACAGCAATTGAATACCTTCCCAATAGTCCTGATATCTTCATGTGATAACAACATGCTAATATGAGGACATCGTCTAAACAATGGGAAGAGGAGGGAGGAATTCCTGCAATTTTATCCTGAGATAATCCAAATTTTCAACACCATAATCAATATCTGCCAATATTATATACCAATATATACCAATATTTATTACAAAAAATTTGTAAATGAAATGAGGTTAAGCAGAAAAATTAATTCAATTCAATTTGATTCAACCTTGAATAAAGTAGGAATTAGCAGCTACTACAGCATCAATAAAATTATTTAAAACCACAAGGACAAAAGACTAAGACTGCAAACTAAAGGATAAGCATAAGTAAACAAGAAACTTCAGGAAATACAATTGATAGATTTATATAGATAATGTAAAAACAATAAACTATCAATGCAATCAATAAGTATTTAATTTGCTCTTGAATAAATACAATGTAATAATCATCAGTTTTTCTCCATGTGGTAACCAAATACTGTTTTTGAAAATTAAATGTTATAATTTTGTTAACTTCTTTGTGTTTACAATTCAAGTCAAGTGGGCGGCAATTGGTTAATGAATAAATATACTGCAAAGGCAAATGCAGATTGATTGTTCTGATATTCACATTGATTTACTGTGAGTTAGAAGGCATAGAATCTTTCTGAATTTCCTAGAAAAGCCTCCATTCTCTTCAAACAAAGATAGTTGACATCAACTTGGATATCCTCTACTCAACTATTCCTTCAGCACTATCCAAGAAAGAAGAGCATTTTTCGGAAAATTCTGTAGACAAGAGCTTTCCAAAAATCCCTAAAATTGGGATTAGAGAACAGTTAATTGTATAGAAAACTAAGAAAAAATTATCTTAACAATATACATACTGTTGAGTATCATCCTCATCAGTGAACCCTTCATCATGGAAGTTCTCAGTGAACATGGGAGCAATTTGTTGATTCTGGAATGCGTTATAGCTCTGAAAATTAAAATCAGATCAATAATTTACTTTCCCCTCAGAAAAATTTCAAGTAAGACAAAAAAGGAGGGTGAATGGATTGACTTGCCTCTTCCAGGTCGTTTTCTTGCCTAATCTGAACTCCACCATACACAGCTTCATCACTCGCAGGGGATGCATGGCTTGGATGCTCCCCACCCTGAACAAAGATACTTCACATTAGCAACGCAAAGATTGAAATAATAAGAGAAATCCTCCCAACTAATGTTAACCAAACTGTTAATATTCAATAAACTTCTTGACAGTTTGTAGCATGAATTAGTTTCCATAGCATAACCAGCTAAACAATGAAATGACAAATGTCATGAAAATGACTGACATTTTTTATCAGACACTAACTAATAAAATTTCAAAATAAATAAGACTTACCAAAAGGATGTTGTTTCTGGCATTAGCCTGAGCTAGTGAAGATGTCACAAAAGCACACCATTTCTCGTAAAGGTCATCATCTATAACAGGAGGTTTGATAAGGTTGAAGAACTGAGGTTTGCTCTTATCAGCTGGTGACGTCGGGGGTGAAGGTGAAGTTGGTGGTGACGGTGATGAGTTAGGAGAATTGGCAGGGAGAGGAGAGCTTGTACCTTCTTTATCACTGGTTATTCCAGCAGCAGCCACTGGTGCTGCAGGAGGCTGATTTGTTTCTTCCTCAGAAGGAGGAACAGTTAATTTTGCAACGTTATTTGCTATTTTAATAAGGTGACCCATGTAACCCATCCTCCTTCCACCAGGCTTGCTCCTATTAATAAAAAAGGTACAAAATGTATTAGCAGTAAAACTCGCAAGAACACAGCATGATATGATTCATTCACATTACTTCCAATCAATTTACTTAAAAAAAATAATAAACATAACATACTGTTCATCTTTATTTAAGTCCCAAGCATCCAGTATCCATTTAATGATATTGCAACTTGTAAATATCTGAAATAAAGTCAATCAATCCATTAAATCAAACTGAATTAGACCATAAATTCAACAGAATGTAGTCACATCAAATTCAAGCAAACATATAAAATCCTCAATAATTAAAAACATTATATGATTTTTCACTGACTGAATTTACATCACCTTTAAATATACTGAGGTAAACCATTTATTACTTCAGCAAAAGGTGATGCAAAAAGAGAGGCTCAGATGATAAGCATTTTACAAGATAATTATAATAAAATTTAAAGACAATAAAATTACAGCATCTTCTATAACGGGTTAGTATAATTTTCAGTTAAATGTTA